>JAJFZI010659688.1:0-12266 GCA_022379055.1 Anilios bituberculatus
CTAATGCCGTTTTTGGAGGGAACGGCAGATGTATAAAAGGCCGCTCTTGCCTGCGTCTGTCAAGAGCTGAGCTGAATCAGAGTCACTTCAGTGGCAATGAGGCGGCCATCGCCTCCCTCCCGCCCTGCGCAACCGCTGTTTTCACAGCGAACGCTTCTCGGCCGACTGCGAGGGCAGCTGGCAAGCGGGGAATCCGGCAGCGCTCGCCTCGGTTCAGGGCCACCGGTGCTGTCAGAGAGACTACACTCAGTCATATAGGGAGAGCGATCATGATGGTGGCTAACTGGAGCCATGTGATGTCTCCAAATTGGCTGGACTATGAGGACAATTGGCATTTCATGTCCACCCTGCATCTTAGGTCCCCTGAGGAAAAGGACGGTTTTCTAAGTATGTGGGTCAGCCACCTTCTGTCTTGCCAAATTGGTGGTGGCCCCATTAAAAGGGAAAGACGTAGCTTATGATGTTTCACTCCTCAGCCATCTGAGCTGGTTAGGAGGCATCAAGTCTGTATAGGGGCCAATAAGTCCATCACTGCCTTTGTGAATTGGCTTCCACTTGCCATTTCCAAGAGCTGCAGCATGACAGGCTCGTCTGTGGTCTATTCGTGAGGGAGGAGGAGCTCACCTTCGACTCGCCCTGCGTTTGAGGCAGCAGAAGCCCACACTTGGGAGCCCCACCTGGCTACGAGCGGAGACGGCTGCATCTCATGCGGGTGAGGCGTTTCAGTTGCGTCATGCACAAGCCATCTGACTGGGTCTGTGCCAAATGTCACAAGCAGCACCGAGGCAAAGACTGCCCTTCAAGGGCTCCTCAGGCCCTTGGCTAAGCCATGCCTCAATTAGGGACGTGGGCGAGGGTTTCCGCACAGCCGATCTGCCATTGGGCAACCTGAGTATCCCCGTAAGGTGTGGTACAGTTGCAGGGGTGGACTGCAATGTGGAGGTCAGCTCAGGGTCTCTTTACTCCATTATCTCAGAAAAAAATGTGCAAGTGCATTCAAAGAAAAATGTCTTCTAAGGCTGCCCAAGAGTTAAAGGGTTTCCAGGGAAACCCAATTCTCTTGCGTGGGTCTTGTCTACCCACCTCCTTCAAGTCAGTCCAAGATCCCTTAAGTGTTCTGGTGGCTGAAGGTCAGCGGACCAACCTTCTGGGCTGGGAATCCCCCTCAAGGGGATCCACTTTGTACAGGCAAACCAACCCAGGCATGTAGATTTTAATGACATATTCTGTGAATTCTCCTTGGTCTTTAGTTAAAAACTGGGAAGATACAAGGGACCCCCTGTATCTTGGTCCAAATGTGCCACCTATCCAACTAGGCATGTTCCATTTCCCCTCAAACACAAGATGGATGCTGAAATTGGCCCGTTAGTGCAGCAGGGAATTTGGAACCGCTCAGCCGTGCGGGTGGGAGACACCCATTGTGACGCCTCTCAAGCTTAATGGGGATGTGCCAATTATAAGTGCACCATAAATAAGCCTTGGCACAGCATACACATCCCATACTGGTTATTAGCCAATTGCTGGCAACCTTGGGTGGGGGCAAGACGTTTGCCAAGATTGACCTGGCGCAAGCATACCAACAGCTGCCAGCTGACAATGAGTCTGCTTTGGCTCAAATATTGTGACCCACAGGGGGACACCTACAGTTGGGTGTCAATATTGCTCCTGGACCTTATGGAAGAGACTCTCAAGGAAATAAGTGGTGTCTCTCCTCATTTTGATGATAATCTTAAGGACAAGGTCTGGCAAGTCTTTAAACAGTCTGAGGACAAAGAATTCACAGTAAAAAAAGACAAATGTGTGAGGGAGGTATGCAATAGATGCAGAGGAAATCCATCCCTCTGTTGACAAAGTGAAGGCAATTGTAGAAGCTAGGGAACCCCACTGTAAGCACAATGCTTTCGTTCCTGGGAAGGCCAATATTGCAGAACCGGTTATTAGGCAAACCATTCCCTGCAAGTGGACCAAGAAACACAGGGTGGCTTTTAAACAATCAAAAGAAGCTATTGGCCGCCTGTTCTGACCCTCTATTGGGAACAGACACCCTTTGACCCTGGCCTGCAATGCCTTGGACTATGGGAGGGAGTACTAAGTCATGTCAGATCTCATGGCTCAAAAGCCCTCATTGTTTTTTTCTCGCACTCTGACGTCGTCCGAACACAACTACAGTCAGATTGACAAAGAGACTCTGGCTCTTGTGATGGTGGTTTGCAAATTCCACCAGGATGTATATGGTAGGAAATTCACCTAGTTACAGACCATAAACTGCTATTAGACATTTTTACATCTGGTAAGCAAACACCAAATATCCTATCCCTCAGGATGCTTCGGTGGGCTATTTTTATGAATGCCTACAATTACTCTTTACAGCACAGGAAGGGCTCTCTCCTTTCCAATGCTGATACCTGAAGTCGGCTCCCACTATGGACATGACCCTGTGCTGCTGGTCCATCCAGGGCTGGAAAAATAGGGAAACTGTCAGCCCGAGACCCTACTTTGTCAAAAGTGCTGGGGGTGGCCGGCTGCAGTGACTGACCCTGATTTTACCCTGGTTTTCAGAAGACGGATGGAACTGCTTGCTATGGGGAAACAGGGTGGCAATCCCAAACAAACTGCATCCAGAAGTCTTATTGGCTTTGCATGTGGGTCATCCTGGTATTGTTTGAATGAAGCGGCTGGCCAGGGATGGAGGCAGACGTTGACACTTGTGTATAGACCGCTGTCAGGCTTGTCAAGAATCCCGGCCGGAAAAACAGCACATTACTGGGGAGTGGGCACTGCCCAAGCAGCCATGGTCACGCATCCATATTGAATTTTCTGGGGAGAATCTTATTAATCATTGTTTTCCAAATGGTCAAGTCAATGACCGCAGGAGGTTGGTCAGTACTTATGAACTTCCTGATGCCGTGGTTTCCGATAATGGGCCATGATTTACCTCACTGGAATTCCAGAGGGTCTAACAGCACCAAAATAAGACACCTTCATGCACGGATTCAGAGGAGCCACAATGGAACCCATAAGATCATCCAGACAAACATCTCAGCCAGCATGCTTAAAAAATTATGTATGCACTTCTGCTATATGATCCAAATGAGCCTGTTTGTTGCATACAGTTCTAATCAAGGGGAGAGGGATGTTATACACTGACTGCAGTTTTTGGAGGGAACCTGAAACATATAAAAGGCCGCTCTTGCCTGGGTGTTGCTGCTGGAGTCAATAAAGAGGTGAGCTGAATCAGAGTCACTTGCATTTGCAGTTGGGCAAGTGAGCTCCATTTCCTTCCAAAGTAGGCTCTGGAGAAGCAGAAGCAGAAACTGGCCATGACTCACATGTGCTCTTCCTGCATGGATTCCCACATAAAGAAAGCCCACCGCCAGGCCCTCAATTACCAGTGAAAGATACTTGTTGCCAACAACAGTGCCAAGCCATCAAAGAAGCCCACCTTGCTCTGTTCTTAGACTTGGATGCTGGTCTGCAGCACAGGCTGATAGCAAGTGGCCAGACTTTGGGGTGTTTCCATATTTGGCTCTTAGCTCATTGCTGAACTGAAACTCTGTTTGCTGCTTCAAAAGGGCATCCCTGCAGGTGAATTAGGCTGAAGCCCAGTTTGCATTAAAATATTCATGGATTCGCATTGATAAGATTCATGTCCATTTCAGCATCCACCTTTCTTTTGGCTCCTGAAGATTTGCCATTTTCTATGTGCCTCTGAGGAGCATTTTTTTTAAAAAGAAATCTTAATGCTTTTTTCATAAATAAAAGAGGTTTACAGTGAATTTAACTGTTAACATGAAAAAAATCTGCCAATTTCCATGTAGTAAGAATATTGTCCTCTGAAAATATAACTGTCACAAAGTCTTATTATTGATTTTGGGACATTGCATTGAAGAGGCATTACCCTTGTTGAATCTCCAACAGCCAGGGGCATTGAGAGGTGGGGGCAGGGCCACCCCAACGGGGTTTGTTATTAACTCTCAGGGGGCAGTGAGTGAGACAGAGGGTGGCAGTGCAGCCTGGCAGCTGGGGGTGGGGGTGGGGCAGGTAAGAGGAGGTACCAGGCCAGTTCCTGACATCAGTGCCTTGCATTGCTCACAGGGCCACCCCTGTGAACTGCACAAGCACCTGGCCGGTTCCTCAGAACTGGGCCGTGCCTCATACTGCTTGCCAGAAGTTGCATATCAAACCAATTTATATTCTGTTGAATTATGTACAGCTCCATAAATCATCTTATGTTAGCCCAAGCCAAAGGTTCTAAACAAATAGGAAAAAGCCAAAATAAGTATCAAGTGAAAAAGAGGATAAAATCATACTGTTAACCACTTTTCAGTAGATGAAAGGTGACTCATATAAAATCTTAGCCCATGTTATAAATTCTAATGGAAATCCAAACCTAACTAATACAGTAAACATATACTGTCTTTGTATCTTATCAAAGGCCTTTTCTACATGTAATGATAAGGTTGCAAATTCATCTTTGCTTTATTAAAATCTATTACGAACTTGATATTATCTAATCCTTGTCTAGCTTTGATAATATCTACTTGATCATTCTTAATCACAGAAGATAATCAGTTTTTGTAACCTATTTGCTAACACCGCTATAAAAATTGTAGGATCCACTTTAATGAAATTAGTCAGTAATTAGCACACAAAGTATGATATTTACGTATGTGGGGTGAAATTGAAGCAAATGCTACATTAAATGAAGATGATAAAAATCCTCTCATAAATATCTCTTTGTTTAATTTATAAAGTTTGGGAACTAATATTTCCATAAATGTTTTATACCGTTTTAAAGAAAAACCAACTAATCCTAGTGTTTCACCATTATTCATTTTCAAGATTCCTTGTTTAATTTCTTCAGTTAGCAGAGCAAGTTGTTATGTGTTATCTAGGTGTGGAAGATTGATTGTAGTTAAAAAGGGCTTTCTGTCATCATCTGATACATTCTCTGGTTGAGCATACAATTCTGAACAACATTTTTAAATGGCTTATTTTTACCAAGGAGTTATACATTTCATCATCTGCACCTTTCTTCTGTTATAAACAATTTGCCAAGACCCTACCTGGTCTTTCACCATTTCACCAATATTTTTGGTGCAAATATGTTACCATAAATGTGTGCGTTGATTTATATTTATCACCTGCTCCCCTTCCGAAGAACTCAGAGCATGAACACATTCTTTTAAATAATTCTTTCCACAACCCCCTGTGAGGTAGATTAGTAGGAATCACAGTGATTGTTCCCAAGGTCATGGGCAGAGTGGAGATTGGGACTCCAGACTTTACTCTTTTCCACTATATAATACAATTGTAGGACATCTAACCATTTGCATCCAAAGCGCTTTGGATTTATCTTTCAATCTTCTTCCCCATTTGTTTTTTGGTGGTGGTGGGGGGAGGGGGTTGTATGATGCTTAACCAATAATCAGTCCTCAAATGTGTTTCATAAGCCTCCCGTTTAAAAATCCAAGCACCTGCTCTCCCAATGCCTCAATCCTCTTCTTTAAAAATACTTTTTTATCTAATAGGAGACATTAAATACCAATTTTAGGTAATTTAATAGGTTTCTGAAACTGCAATTTTAAAATGATTGCACTATGATCTGACAGTTAATAAATATCAATATTACATCCTTGCATTTGCTGAGATAAAGTTGATGATATGAGAAAGTAATCAAATCTAAAAATGTTTTGATGTACTGTTGAATAAAATGTATATGATACACACACACACTATGTGTATATACAATATTTCACTGAACTCTCCCCAATTACCATCTTATCATAGCCAATGCTTCAAATATTGAAAATATTAATGAAACAGTAGTAGGAGAGTGTAAATGAGGTCCATAAATATGAAACATAGCTCTTGTCATTTTCAAAACTGCACCATATATAATTAAGTGACGTCCATTTCCATCAGTTATAACCTGTCGTGCTTCAACAGGAAATGCTTTCCAATCCAAAATGGCCACGCCTTTGGCTTTTGCCTAGGTGTTTGCCAGATACACCTGTCCACCCACTCCTTTATCAATGAAGATTTATCTTGTTGCATTCGGTGAGTTTCGTGCAGATAAGCAATATCAGCCTTCGGTAATTGAAGGTCTGGTTATGCTGCATCTTGCTTCTTAGAGGCCAGCTAGATTCCTATCCAAATTCTTTTGTCAATATTCATTTTTTTCGATAAGGCCATGATTATTTTGGCTCTGCCACTTCTTGTGTGCCCGTTAAGGGTTCTGATGGGGATGCCCCCTCAACCTCTCCCTCTTTCCCGGCCGCCCCTTTGGCCCCCGGCCCCCTATCAGGGCTGAGCTCCAGGACCCACGGCAGCATCAATGGCTGGATCGACCTGCCCTGAAAAAAGCCCAATGCTTAGAGAGACAGGAGGGAGGATTTTTTGGTGAATTTTCAGTGCAGGGAAAGATTCACCTGCCATGCGAGGGAGAAAGGGGAGGAGAAGAATTAACCCCAAGAAAGCAGAGTTTAATGGCAGTGGCTGTTCATCAGTGACTTGAGTGAAACTTAATTGCTTTCCTAAAATGAAAAATATCAAGCTGCATAAATAAAGCTATTCCAATCATTCATAATAGAATGCGTAGTTGGCGGAATCAGAGCAGGAGGATTAATTTAATTTCCCAGGCTAAGTTGGCCAATGCAGGTGATTTATTCAAGCATCAAAAGAAGGAAGTCTGCTTTTTAAAAAAACAAACCCAAATTTAACATGGGGATTTGTTTTGACAAGAAATATGACCATCTCCAAGTAACTCTCGTCTTGCTTGACAAGGATGAAGAGCCAGCACTAAGCAGCCTTTCCACCTTGATGCTTTGGGCGGATTGGTGGTCTTCCGCAAGAGTGGCCTTGCCCAAAAGTGAGTGGAGCAAGGTACCAGGATAGAAGAGGGCCACAGCTATCCTGGGTTTTCCTGGTGCCAAGCCCACAGGCAGGCAGGGCCCTTTGCTACCGGCATCCCGACTCCCCAGTCCTGAGCCGAGGGCTCAGCTTCATCTCCCCAGGCACCCTCGATACAGGGGTCCATCCTTCTGGGGAAAGCCAGAGTGGGGGGGGGGAGGTTCTCAGCCATGTGGTGTTGCATTGGACTTATTTGCCCACAAGCTTTACACGCTTTGCCTCTCCTTGGGCAGACAAGAGTTTCACAAGGCCACGTTTGTACTGTTGTTTCTCTCCTGGGGGGTGGGGGTGGCACGGCTTTGCCTCCTCCTGGGAGCTGCTGGCCATGGCCAACCCAGTTCACCTCAGAGGTCACCTGATCTGGTTGCTGTCACCTGCCTGCAACCTCCTCTGCACATCTTCTGTCTGGTGCATCAGGAGGAGACCTTCATCCTACACCTCCCTTGGTAGGAAACTAGGCAGGTGGCTAAGCCTTTGCCTGTCCCCAGCCAGCCCCGTCCTTCCCCATGGGAAGGCGAGCCAGTGGTGGATCTTTCGCACCTTGCAGGTGATGCTTGTTGGGAGGGAAAGGAAGCCCTGGAAATCCAGCCCCTACCTGGTCTGGCATTAAATTATTCCTATGTGAAAATCCAGCTATCAAGGGTAGTAGAAATCAAAGATATGTATGAAGAATGTATACAGTCTTAACAATTGAAAAACCATCCATCTATAAATAGACTGGTTTTTAATAACCTGTGTTATTAGAAATTTACAGCAGAAGAACCATGTATTAAGATATTTCAAATGCACTTATTTCATCTGTTTAATACTGAAATCAGATGGGTAAAAAGCCCATAGAGTGTCAAACGTTTTGCAGCAACTGCTTCAGAGAATGAGCTTCCTCCATTGATGAAGGTGGCACCTTGACTGATCAAATTCCCTCTTTCTCTGATGTGCTTAAATATCTTCTCAACCAGCAAAAATACGAAGGCATTTCTGGGGACCTGACAGAGTTACTGTAAATGCAAACATAAATAATAACTTACAGGAGATGAGCAGGTAAGTCAAAGATGGACAGTGTTTTCTAGGAAGGAAGATTTCAGGTGTGTTTGCAGTGGGGGAGCAGGTTGTTGTTGGTGTGCTTTCTGCCGCAGCTGCAAGGTGTATCAATACTGTTAGTGTTGATATTCTTACCTTAGTAAGAGCATCATCATATCAATTTTATTTCAGCAAATAAAGGTGCAGGGAATTAGTCATCAGCTCCAGCATTAAAACGGATTTCCCAGTTTGTTCAAGACCTTTCAGACTCTTGCCTTTGAGGGCATTTCCTCTTTATTCCTACAAAACAAACCACCATCCGTTGACTCCCCGTTTTCCCTTTGAAAACCAAGATGCTAAAGTTCTCTCAAGATTAACACCTGGATTTTATTTCATGCGAGCTTCTCTTTGGGGTTTCTCACGGTCTCTTTCCTTCCTCTGCCTTCTCAGTCCACTCCATTTCTTCCCAACGAACCATTGCAAAAGGGTCTGTCTTTCTTTCTTTCTTTTTCAACACTTCCGGCCTCCCTCCTGGCCTCTGGAGGGTTACTCTGGCAACCAAATCGTTGGGGGTTTTCAGCCTGCTTGACAGTTGCCTTTTTCATCCTCCACCATGGCTGAAGGAAAGACATGCAGATGCTTTTTCAGCCAGAGGCGGCTTTATCCAGCAAAGTCATCACTTTTACAGCCACCAGTGAAGTCATTCACACCTCTTTTTTCAATTAGTTGTGCATTAGTAGGACCTCAGCCTAGCAAACACTCTGCCAGTGCTCTCATTTTGGTGCTTGCCCATCCTTGCAAGGTGCAACAGAGGAAGGGGGCGTGGGGGGGGCCTTCTGTGTTTTCCTCCCTCCTTCTCTGCCACAAGAGCTCCGACTTCACACAGGCCGCAAGACTTCACCGCTTCTGCTTCCTCTTCAGACTGGGAACCCATCTGGCCATGTTGAAAGTGGGCTGTCAAGAGGGAGCTGCAAGGTGCTTATCAAAGCTCCGCCCCTTTTATCCCCTGTGGCACATAGAGGAGAGGGGCGGGGCTTCCGTGGTGCATCTGCAGCAGCCGTCTTGAATATTTGCACACACACCCCCTCCGGTCCCTTTGCGGTAGAAGGCATGAGAGAAGCCCGTATCTTGGGGAAGGGCCTTCTCCTTCGCCCGGAGGCCCACCAACAACCCCAGAGGTTTCCAAGAGGCAAGGCTGCACATTCCGGAATCCCAGGCGTTTGGCATCAAGGGCGTTCCTGGAGGGACCGCAGTCTCCGGCAGCCCCCTCCTCCATGAAGGCAGGGGGGCAATCGGGGGGCATCTTTTTCCTCCTCCAATCAATCTCCTGGCCATGGCAAGCGTGGGGTGAGAGCAAGCAGCTGTTGCGGGGTGGCTTTGGCTAGTGGCCACAGGTTGCCCAACTCATTGGCAGCAGCTGCAACGAAGGGAGTGTCTCTGGGAGCGGACCAGTGCCAGGAAGGAACCCAACAAGCCCATTCCTGAGCCGCTCAAGCTCCAGCGCTTTCCAAGGGAGAGGCTTACAAGTTTGGAGGGGGGGTCTCACCCTGCCAGCAGCCTGGCTGTGCTCAGGGGCCAAAGTCTAGAACGCTCTTTACTCCTGTGCAAAGTCAAGGAGGAGGACCGGATCTTGGAAAGCCCCGTTGGCTCAGCCCTGGAGTCAACCGGGGCCGGCCCTGAGCCAAGCACCGAGGGATACACAGGCAACTAGGCCCCAGAAGGTCAAACTGCAGAGAAACCAACCCCATCTTCCTCCCCCTCCTTCTGCTGGGGAACCAGGAGAGAGGAGTGGCCCTCTGACCAAGGCCTGGCCGGCTCCTCCGAGAGAGGAAGGGATAGGGCAGGGGGTGGGAAAAGGCAGCCTTTGAATCGATCTGTGCTACTGAAAAGTCACTTGGCCCCCTGCTGGCGGGATGCAGCGCAACAACGGGTCAGAGGGGTCCCTGTCGCATCTCTCTCATTGCAACTGCAGGGGGTGGACCTTGCCCCCGATTGATTCTCACTGAGGAGGATTCTGGTCTGAGAAGAAATCTGCGCTGCCCCAAAAGCTTCAAGGAACAGCAGGCCTCCCAGTGGGGAAAGTAGGAGGACGGAGGGGTCAGAAAACCCCTGCCAGAGGGCAGCTGATGGCACTAAGTGCCAAGCAATTGATTGGAGTGGAAATAGAGGGGGGGGGCTGGTCACTGACGGTTAGGACTCCTGCAGTGAGTTGGGTTCTAGACAGTCCCAGGGCGTTTCCTTCGCCTGACCCACAATCGGCTTCTGGCCTACCTCCACCCCACACAAGGGAAGTGCTCAGCCAGGACAGCTGGCCAGGAGACCCCAAGATGCTCCTGGAGGGTGGCCTGGGCTTCAGTCTAATTTCCTGGGTCGCTGGGCAGCAGCAGACATGGAAAGTGGGGGAGTTTGAAAGGACCTGCTCACCAAGGGGGCTGTTTCGCAGGAGCACCAGCTGCCCGTCTTTTGTCACTTGCTTGGTCCAATAAGGTGCTTCACAAACGTCCCAATCAACTGGCCAAAGCTCTCCTTCCCCTGAGGTGCCCCTTACCCTTTCAGGACTGAGTTGACAGGGATTCTTTCTCTAGGGGAGGTCAATGTGGCCGGATCCTTTAGGGAAAAACCTAAGCATTTGTTTTGTTACCACAGAGATTCCAGAGCCCAGTGGGCAACCTAAAGGTCACATAGTGCCCTCCCCTCACCACCACCCCCCGCAGACTGCTGAAGGTGCCCCTGCCTTCCTGCCTGAGGGCAAGCCAATGACCCCTTTGTTCCAATGGCTCTCATTCCATTGGAGGAAGGAATTCCAGGCAGAAGAGAATTTCAGGAGCCCTGCAGGGACTTGAGTACATGGATGCTCAAAAAAGGTCCTGTCTTCTACCATGGGGTCCCTCTCTAGGGGCCACAGCCTCCCTGGTCGCCCTCCCCCTGATCTCAAGGAGGCAGCTCTGCTCTGCGGGGAGCTATTTCAGACTGGGAGGTGTAGAAACCCAGGATGCATCAGAGCCACCAGAAAGCAACCTTGATAATATGATAGCAATTACTCTCACTGAGGATAATTAATTAGCAAGAGAAACTCTCAAGCACTCTGAGAACAAAACAAAGCACTCTTTTGCAGGGGAAGAAACTTTTGAAAAGTTGCAGGACAAAGCAGATTTCAGCAGTATTGATTTTCAAGTGACTCAAAATTAATATTAAGAAAAAATAGAGAGCCATAATCTCACTACCACCAAGAATCATAAGGTTAATAATAATAGGTTAATAGCTAGTTAAATGCTGGCTTTAAGAAGGAATAAAACTGAAAGAGAGTCAGAAACATACAGCTCAAATATTGAATAAAATTATTTTAAGTATATTTATCCAAAAATTACTTCAAGTGTAATGAAAATAACAAATGTGATGAAAATATGTAAATGTTTTGTAATATATATTTAGAGCTGACAGATTAATGCAATGATTTGTTGCTAGAACAGAATATTATCAATGTAAATAGGCCCCATCCAGTACGATGCCATGCCAACACCCCCTCCCTCCCTCTGTTGTAGGGCGTATCCTTCACCACAAAAGCCTTTCCCACTTCTGTGTGGTTCTGGGGAAAATTAGGTGGCAGTTAATGGATACAAAATGAGTTCAGAACTGCAGCAGAAATGACTGCAGGCAGGGGAAAGGGTGGGTGGAGGAATGAAGTGAGACCCCAATCTTGTTCCCTTTCAAATTACCCCGCCAGGTTTCAGTGTTGAAAGCACACCCTCTAGTGGTCAACATGAAGCACTGCCTCGCTCTGTGGTTCAATTGACAGAGCCACTACTCTGCTTTTTCAAGATAGGGGAAGGACAACTGTTTTTTCTCTTCCGGGTTTATTGTGGAACAAGTCCTACAAGATTCTACAAAAAATGTGGCCAATACACCAAATCCAACCAAGTCCATAAAGATCCAGGCTGGAGTCTACCCTTTGTGGAAAAATAGGTAACACACGGGTCTGTTACACTAAGAACTCACCAGGCTCTGACTCAGTGGAACATCATCATATATTACTTGAAAGCTATAATTTCCCAGGTTCAACACTGCAGACACAGAGCCATAAAGGATTGGACCACTTCATGGCAGTCAAGGGAATTCACGGTCATTAGCCATAATGGCAGAGTCACTGCCTCAGTGATATGATGCCTCTGAAGGCCACCTGCTGGGAGCAGAGCCATCTAGGCTTGGATTCCTTGGGTGGACAAAGAGCCACTGTGGGAACAGAGTGCTGGACTAGATGGGCTGAGAATCTGATCCAGCAGGGCATTTCAAAAGTAACTTTGAAGGAATCATCTCTTATTTCAGTGGTTTCCAAACTT
>JAJFZI010659859.1:40-10673 GCA_022379055.1 Anilios bituberculatus
GTTGGAATCTCCTTCTGTTTCCACCTCTGCGCATAGAGGGTTCTTGCAATAACAATCATGTATAAAAGTACAGTCCCTCCTTTCTTTAAGTCTTTATCCAGCATTCCCAACAAAAAGAGTTTGGGATCCTTTGGTACATAAATATTTGAGATCTTAATCATCAAATGTCTAATTCTAGTCCAGTATTTACAGGTTTTCTTATGGAATTATACAGAACTATTGTAATAATATAATTTTCTTTGTGTGGATGATTCTGAAGATTCTTCTTGGAAAGAAGTTGGTTTGGCATCTTCCTAGCAGGGACAGAATTTCTAGTATCCTGCCATATTGTGTTTGGTTTTGTATGGAAGAGATCATCATATGCTAATTTTCCTTCCAGGATACAAACTATTTTGATCATATTAAAATCAGGGCTTTGTCTAAATAGTTAACTCATTTTCCACTAGTTTGTGCTTTACAATTAAGTAATTTAATAATTCAGCTTTCTGAATTATAACCAGGCACTTGACAGATAAATGTGTCAAGCTTCAGACTCAATTGTTTTTATAAATTGTTCCTAGTAATCTGGTAGTATTGCTAAAACTCTTGTGACTGCTGTAGAAAAATAGTAATTAAATGATTGCAGTTATGTTGTTTTTCTTATGAGAATAGAGTAGGGTTAATCAAACTAGTTAGCAAAGGTTGTTTAAGGTATATCTCTTGCAATCATCTTGCTCTAAGTATAGATTTATATTGCAGAGCATGCAAAGACATTTTATATGTTCCAGATAATTTTAAATATGTTTAGAAAGGTTAGAGGTTTTGTGAATTAGGGGTTTTGTAATAGTTTTTACATCCAGTTCTGAAGCTCCTACCTACGTTTATTTCAGTAAATTCTAAAATGTTGCTAGCAGGTGATGTTATTTCAGTAAATTCTAAAATGTTGCTAGCAGGTGATGTCCTTTTTATTAGTCTTTTCAGGTTTAAACTTCTGCTTTTATCTGTCAGCTAATTTCCACATTTGTTGTTGATTTTAGGAGGAAGCTAGTAAAACTACAGAAGAGAAAGAAGAAAAGTTGTCTTCTGAAACTGAGCTTAAGAAGACAATGACTGGCAGCAGTGAGTCTGAGGGCCATGTATGACTATGCCACAAAAAGACAATTCTGAATTTAGCCTGCCAACTCAGACAGGTTTCTGAAGAACTCGGAAATTCAACAGTGTTTATTGTAAAGCTTGTTTCAGTAGGCATTATTGTGGAAGCAGAAAGCCTATCCAACAGCTTCACAGGAAATTACAAAACAATTGCCACTGCTATGAGCATGCTCAGCAGGGCAGGATAAACAGAAGGACAGGATGGGACCACTTCAAGTGGAACACATGGTTCAAAAACAAAAGCCCCCAATGGTTCTTGATTCTAGACGGCTCAACTCCCTTCAGTTTGCATCGACTCTTAAGACAATGACCAGGGCAGGGCTCTATAGAATGGTTAGCATATAGGAGCTGTCAGCTGTATAGTTTTGGCATTGCATTTGGTTTCATGGTAGTAGCATCACATGGGTATATGCTGAAAGACCTAAATGCTACCAACTCAAGGTACCACTCTAGCAGTTGCTAGAAACTAGTGGCAAACATTTTAAAAGCCAGACTCCTGGGATCTTTATCTATCTTGTAGTTCCAATGGGTTTCTGTAGCACAATAGTTTCTCAGGGAACTGAGTAGTCCAAATCACATGATATTATATTATGTTTGTGTTGTTGTTGTTATTAAAATATTGTTTGCCAGCTAGGTGGCTGACCTAGCAATGGTTGAGCACAGCAGAAATGTCAGCTACTGGGTGTGAACATTTCCCACCTCCCACTCCCCATTGGGCTAGAAAATTATCAGCACGAAACAATGCAGAAAGAGGAAAAGGGAATCTGGACTGAATCAGGCCGTTTTTCTTCCCTCTCCAATATCAGTTGGATGCGGATAAAGGGATGCTCATGTCCAGTGGTTTTTCCTTTTTATGTATTTTCCTTGCTGTATTGGGACAAATGTATCCAGCAATCAACTTGAATTATGTGTTAAAGACCATTTGAATGCATTTCCTCAAATTCATAACATGATCATAATCAGGACATTGAAGAAAGAAAATTGTTTTCTTTCTGGAAATTACTACAGTTAACCTTATTAGTAATATAGCGAAAAGCTTTGCAATAGTAAAAACATTTTTAGAAACGAAATTTATAATTTTAAGACTTTTTGCTCCTTCTGGGATTTTTACTTTAAACTCTTGTTTGGATTTCCCCAGAGCTGTGCTGCTACCTTGGTTTTGAATGCTTTATTAAACAAAGTGGGGCCATTCTGAATCCTGTAAATGGTAGTAGGACTCTGCAGTGCTTCAGATATGAAGGTGAACAGGTGCTTCAGAATGCACAGGAGTTCAGACATAGTACCTTAAACCAAACACATTTTTTCAAGAATCTTGCAGCAAACAGCCAGGAGATCCTGAGAAAATAGGTGGGTGCTTTAAGAAGTTGCCTCTGAATCTGAAGTGCCAAACCTCCTTGCCTTCAAATCCAAAGCATTCCACAGTTCTAATAAATATTTCTTAGATTTGTTTTCAAGATAAAGCAGTGAGTTTTTGCTGCAGACAGGTCATATCAGTCTGCATTGTATCTCAGAAATGCATATCAGCACTGAAATACTTTTGTGTGCCCATTCCTAGGGAAAGATAATTCGATTTAAACCTTATTGAAGCAGTAACACGTTTGTGACATTGCTTTTGGTGGGGCTTTTAAAACTAATTTTCTCTGGGTTTGGATTAACATGTTTACTGATCTGTGATGGAACATTAACACTTTCATAGCACATACAGCTGTACCTCCATTATATTGTAGGGCATTTATGCTTTCCTCTATGACAGATGAGCAACACTGCTATTTTTTAATATTTTAATGTTAATGTTCACTGGGAATTTAACAAATGCTTTTAACTACTTTTCCTGTTGATTTTCTTCTCTGATAAAATGCATTTTAATTTTTTCCTATTCCTTTCTGCTGTTTTTGATATCATTGTTCTACCTTTTCCATTATTATCCCACTATTTAATTATGTATGATCATAATCAGAGAAGAGCTGAAACCGCACTGATATTGTATCATATTTTAAGTGTAATTTGGCTCCCTTTGTCCTGTCAACAAAGAGACATGTTAATATGGGGACCCCTGCACACACACACACAACAGTCTTTGAATAGGAAACTATCGTCTGAAGTACTAGGCAGATATTCTGATGATAATATTTAAAATTTGAATGATGGATTACTGCTGGTTATTCTGCTCACCTTAATAGAAACTAAATTTCAATTATCTCAAACAATCCTGACTTTCAGATTGTCATATACTCTACATATTCCCAAATTTCTTTACGCAATGCTAAAGAATGAAAGAATAATATTACTCTAGAATACACTGACCAGCAGTTTTGGATACATACTTTGTTACACAACCACTGTATTATGTTGCTATACTGAATCATAGCCTTCAATATTATATTCATGAGCCATATTACACAATAGGGAGCAAGTCCTTCTCATTTTTGCTTTCTTTGTTCTTAAAACTGCATGAATTATTGAAAGTCTTAATATAATAAATATCCATAATTAAGAAAGACAGCAAAAGAAGAGTGAAGTTCTTATATTAAAACATTTCACCACTGACATAGGGTTCAATATAAACAGTGTTTTCTGCTGTCTGTATTATGCTGGGTTTTTTTTAATAGAGAATATGAGCAAAGGGAATGTTATCCTTAGCCTGTAGTGTAGATGAATGTGGTATTATGTCAGTCTTGTTTGAACAGAGGATTTTGAGGCATAATCTTCCAAATGTTGGTGGTTAATGATGCTATCAGTGGTTTCAGTTTCATTATGATAGTTTTTAGCTACAACATGCATGTCAAACTCACAGCCTGCTTGGCTCCCTGCCTGGGGAGCTGCAAAAGACGGCTTTTCCTTGGTTGGAAGCCGCCTTTTGCAGCTTCCCCAGTGGGCTGACGGGTGAGAGCGAGATGCAACACTTTGCCGGGGGGTTGCAAAAGGCGGCTTTTCTCCGGTTGGAAGCCACCTTTTGCAGCTACTTTTTTATAAAAATTGATATATATATATATTTGGTTCAGCCCTCATAAACTTAATACTTTGTTAATTTGGCCCGCATTAGCTTTTGAGTTTGACATCACTGAGCTACAAGAAAGAATTTCTGTCTAAAATAGATAAGATTAATATGTTAAGGCTTCTCCCAATTGGGGAGAGTCAATATACAATTATGTCCCCTGAAGATTATGTGGTACCCAAAATATATTCCATTTCTTTTAGAAAGTTCTTTTCTGCTCTCCTGAAACCTGTAGTCTTAAGACAAAACAGCCATTTTAGTCTTTAGTCTTTATACCTATATCAGTATTCAGCATAATTCTTTTCTGTGACACTGTGTGCTGTCATAATTTTATCAAGCAATCCTTGGCTTCAACTAAATCTTCCCTTTCTCTTCATAGTTAACACCATTATTTTCTTTTCTCACCTAATTGACACTAACATCAAACTTTTCTGAGGGTATCAACTTAGTATTTCACAGCATGAAAAATGTACCTCTACAGTGGATGTTCAACAGTTTCCTGTTAGAGTCCTGTAAATTCTGTAACTTATTTTTAGTTAAACGTTTGTTGGAACATCAAGATAACTGCATCTACCTCAGTGATGTGGCTTTCATTTTGTTATTAAACATTTGGTTCTCAGTTACTGGCTCTAAATTAAGTTAACTCTTTTCAGGAATTCTGTTCCATGTTGAACAAAATCTCAGTTGCAATGTTTCATGTATCTGGATTGCACTTTGCTAAACATACCATAGGAGAAAAGTGACATAATATAATTCAACCATCAAAGCCCTTCTTTCTATGTGACTTTTCTCCTGAACTATTTATATATATTTATGAAAGGATCATATACTTTCCTATTTCTATTTTTGTTTGCTGAGTGCTTGCTATTGATAGAGATTAATTATCCTTTGCTATCCAGAGGATGCTATATTTAGTTGCCAGTAAACTACTCAAAGGCTATCTTTATTGGAGTCTTCTTTTGAGAAGAAAGGAGCATAATCAGTAGCAGAATATTTCCTGAATTGTTTTCTCAATAGGGTCAAAAATTATACATCATTTTATTTCTTTTTAATTGTCCCTGACCAGCTGGGAACTCTTTTAGAAATGTTTGTTTTTAAAAGAGCTCCCAGCCAAAGGCTTGCCAATATGAGTGCTCCACTCTTGTACAATGTTCTTGGGTTAAACGATGTGAGACAGATGAGTTCCTCACTAATTGTTCTGATGCCTTGCTGCCTCACATGGGCTTTTTTACTCTGCTACGAGAGGTATATGTGAATCTCCGATCTATCTTATCTTATTGTCCAGCCAAAATTTCACAGTGACACTAATGTTTCTCCCTGAGATATGTATGCACCCCGCCTTACCCATTTTAAAGAAATCTTTGATGATCTGGCTCTTCCCCCAAGCCTTTGGGTAGAGTGAATAGATTTCTCCTTAGGAGATGATGGGTTGCTTATGGCTTTGTTCTCCATCAGGAGGTGTCTTTCTTTCTTTATTGGTTGCTTAACCCTTTTTATCCTTTTCTTGTAAGTCACCCAGAGTCTCTTGGAGTTGGGTGGCCTCAAAACTGATTAATTTAAGAATAAATAAATAATAAACTTTTGACCTCACTGTTCAATGTCCTTTTCTGATATGTGCAGAAAATGCCAAATAATCTGATTCTTATGTTGTCTCCTTTTTTTCTATTTTACCTGAGAGCAGGAAAACGTAACATTTGTATAATTTATCTTCATTTCCATAAAGCCTTAATTCAGCTACCTATTAATCTCTGAACTAATAACTGGGTCTACCTGGCCCATTATTTGTATAGTTACTTATCCCTTTTTAATTTCCCTCCTGTTCTGATGTTACTATCTAAAGGAATCAATCAATTGTAGACCCATATCAATCCTGCCTCTCCTCTTTAGATCACAGGAAAGAGCAAAGACTTGTGCTTAAAGCTCCAAAAGACAGATTGCCAGAGACATTCACAATGAATAAGAATGTCTCACTATCTCGATTCCTTCTAAATCCTATGGTGACTTTGTGCCTGTTAAAATTATATTTTTACCACTGATAATACCTGTTGAAGAACCCCACCTTATAGTCTGGTGGCCTAAAGACTACGTTGCAGGTGCCACTAACAGAATTGCCTCCAAGCCAACCAAGCTTTTGGTTTCCATGTGGAAAGTCTTTGGACTAGAATAACCCAGCAGTACATACTGGTGTCTGTAACAGTTAATGTCTTAAAGAATAGGTTGGCCAGCCTTCCAAAAGAATATCACCACCATATGTATTAAATGATATATGTGACATAATAGCAAGCCCTCTTTCCAGAAATCTTGCGACACAAGATGGTTTCCAGGGGACAAACATGCCACTTTCCTATCCTAAAGTAATGGATATGCTAAGTTAACAGCTTGAAAGAGTTTTAGAATGGGATAGATGAATTAATGGAAAAATAGGATTGTATAAAACTGTTGACTGGGCTAACTACACTCGATTCTCAAAATAACAGCCCCTTTTAATAGCAGCACCTTAAAATAATTTTGTGTGTGTGTGTACAGCTTGTTTTAACAACTGGCTACTGGCATTGAAAAAGGGGTTCTTCAGCAAGTTGCCCTCCATTGAACAACTGATAAAAAAATTAATAGCAAGCTGAAGGGCAGTGGGTGCTTTTTATGTTTTTACATGCAACACCCAGCTTCTGGTTTTAGCTTTTCTGAAAAATCAAAATACAGGCACCTTCAGTTCCCCAAATGTGCTATTATTTTGGCAATCTACTCTAGATACAACTTCTACCTTTAAGAGACAAGGAATCATTAGTGGCAGGCAGTAGGAAGGAAACACAAACCATCATACTCTGCTTTGGGAATCATCCTTATTAAAGCATTTAGTTAGTCTTGATGGGAAACAGAATGATGGAATAATAAGCTTTAATTTAACTTCTCATAACAATATTCCTATTTTTCATTATTCTCCAAAATGTTGCCTTGTATAGAAAGATGCACTAAGCACACCAGTGCATGCACTGCATTGCCTACAAAGTGTCTCTTGGATCTTGGTAGGACCTACTATGAGAAAAATTAGGATGCTCACTTCCAGAGGAACATTGTGTGCTCCTTCAAAGGAACAGCAGACAAAGGTGGAAAAGGTAGTGCACCCATATTCAAAAGATTCCGAGCATTGAACACTAAATTCATTTCCATAATACAAAATGAATACAAGTATTGAAAAATAATTTACAGTACAGTGAATCAATATTCTAATCTGCTAAATGGGGCATCCACTCCTTTGCTCCCCTCACAACTGATGCTTTAATGACCTTTCCCACAAACAACAGAAGCTGAATCTTGAATTTGTTTTTCCTGAGTGTAAACATTGATCTTATCAGGAGGAAAAATGAAACTGAATGGAACTTGCAAAGAAGAGAGGACTGGATGGCTTGGTTTGCCCAGCACATTAAACTCTAAACTATGTTTAATAAACTGTGATGGCTAACACAAACTAGACAGACCAGAGGATGTATCTGGTGTGTTGTATATCCAAAGCATCCTGTCAGTCTTTTAAACCATATAAATTGGTTGGCTGGATCTGTTTGAACACATCCATTATTGTCTTTATCCATGGCTTATGGCTTAACATGTGCGAACATCACCAGGGTTTCAATTACCACTTAAAAGAGAAAAAAACTTAAGAGTAGGCTGCTGTCTTCTTCAGAACAGAGGCTGTACCTCCTTTTTTCAAAGGAAATTGGCTGTAGTGAGGCAAGAAATACTATCCAATATTTTCTTACGAGCTGCTTTTAGCGAGGCAGAGCTCTTGAAGCAATAGAGATGGGAAATATTCTGAAGTATTCTTAAAGCCTGTTGCAAACACAGTTGCCTTAAAAGATGATGCCCATTCACTATATATAATAAACTTTCCCTAAAGCTAGCCGTTCTACAGAGCTTATTTATTTCTCACCTAATTGGTCCTGAGTTATTGCTATTCACACAGACATCTAACTCCTGTCTTTTTTCTATGCAGCTGGAGGCCGTACAAGCCTGTAACCATAAATTATATCTGTTTCCTTTTGGTAGCTGAATAACCGAAATGCAGCCATAAAAGAGCCTTAAATCAGTGGGAGATAGTTTGTTTCATAGACTTCTTTTAAGAGTGAGGAAACTTTGTGGACTTACCCTCAGCATAGGGTCCAGTTACACCATCTCCTTTTCCATAGAGATCTTTGAAAAAGCAATTCTGCCAACCTGTAGCGTTGCTCATTTTTGAAGCAAGGAAAAGCCAGTGGCAGAGCGTGCTATTGACTGGCACTTACATTGCTGTTGGTACGTGAACATAAACACATAAGACCCAAGAACAGTTTGGCTTTCACAATGGTGAGAAGAAAGATGAAGAAAACATAAATGTACACCTTTCACATTAAGATAAGTGGATAGTTCACTCAAGCATGAGAAGATAGGTAATGGGGGTAGTTAATTAAGTAAATAGTGAACCAACCAATATTTGACACACACACACCCCACACACAAAAAAAGAAATGTCAGGCCATTTGCAAAGCTGGACTTGCATTACTGATGAAGAATCTATTGGGCCTGCATGTGTCTTCACCCAATGAGGCCTCATAAAGTACATATTTGGAAGAATCCTTGGAATCTGGTAACTTGCATATCACCTGCAATTCTTCATATAATTATTCAGAAATGGAAACCTTCATGCGGTAAACAAAGCCACTACCTTAAAAAGAAGTTGCCTCATTTGATCTTCAAATACTGTTCCCCCCCCCAAATAATGATGATGGACGTAGCACTGTTGATTAGTTAATTTATCTTCTGTCTGTATCGGTGGGGAGGGCAAAGGAATGTTTCTGGTAAAATTATTAAATTGTTTAGAGCAATAAAGCAGCATCAATCTATGACACTCGGACAACAAAATAATGTAACATGGCTCTGCTGCGTGGAATATAACACACATTTTTAAACGAATGAGATTTTTTAGAAAAAAAATATTGTAGAGGGGAATGTAATTAAGTAGGAATATGAGTTCCGTGCTGTGTAATGTGGCATTTTGCTAATATGTTGCACACGGACTATTCTAAGCAGGATCTACTGGTCTGTATATTTTGGAGGGCACGACTTCCCCCAAACATGTGTTATTGTGATTGGAAGATACTTTGGGAATAACGTGAACCCCTACTTATATCAAAACATTAGAAAATAAATTCTGATCTTTTGGGTGTGTGTGTGTGTGTGTGATGCTTTGCATCTTTCTATACTGCTAGTTCTTATAACACGAAGTTCTTGTCAACTGGTGATATGTACTGTAACATCACATATTAATGAAACAAGGGGTGCAAGGTACCATAATAGATAGAATTGACATAACTCACTGGAGAAGAAAAACCAATGCAAATCCTTTGTATTGTCAGTGCAAATCAACTTTGCGGAATAAAGATGATCATTTAGTTGGCAATGAAAGCAGAATGGGAAGATTCCTGATCTATCACAGAACAGTTGAAAGATAAGTGGCCCAATTAACTTACATTAACTGCTGAGGTTGGCAACCATAAAACCTTCGCAAACTCTAGGCACCCAAAATTACAACTAAGACTGAAAAGAAAGGCAAAATAATTTTCTATCCGAATCGAGAGATTATCTTACATTCTCAACAAGGTCAATTTACCATGACATGTATTGTCTGCCTAATAAACTAGATGAATTGAGCTGATATTTCTATAGAAACTGAGAACAGCATGTCAAAGAAACCATGGAAAGGATTAATCTGTCAAACTTCCCCTTCTGGCCTCTGGACAGAGAGAGAGGAGGCTTCTTCCGGAGCTTTCCTTCCATCCCTCTGAATACACATGGAATAAAATGGCAACAAAGAAGGTCAGGGAAGCTCTAATCCCTAATCAGGTCATTCAGGGTTGTCTGTCCTTTCCTTTTTAATCAAACTCCAATTAATAAATAAATAAGACACTTGGTTGGCCAACCACTGCACAGTTGTTGGGAAAACAGTGAAAATGCCAGATGAACTAGCAAGCCACAGATGACCATGGCTTGCTGCTCAGTCTGATATCAGACTGATGGATGAGTGTCTTATCTGTACATAGTATAAGTCATGCCATCCAGCCAGCCATTCATTGACTGCCCCAAAGGAACATACAAAATTCATAAAAATATAAAAAAATAGCAATATCAATCTTAAAACCACTTTTTATAATTAAATAACAATATGACTTAAATGACTAGTAAAGCCAGGTCTTTACTAGTCAGCAGAAGACCTGCAGAATCATAGTTTAGCATCTTGTGTGGACAAGATTTTTAGGAATTTCAATAAGGATTGATCAGACTATTTAATTTTTTTCAGTATTAGCAGGACATTATGGGAATAAGAATAGTTCATACAACACTCACAGAACACCGCAGCTAGATAAAACATATCATTCCGGTCAGTAGATTAGCCCAGAGATGCTTATCAGTGCTTGTCTGACAGGAAGGAGTAACTCTGCCTCCACTCTAGTTTTTCTCCCAGGGCTTTTTTTGTCA
>JAJFZI010660098.1:0-14667 GCA_022379055.1 Anilios bituberculatus
ATTTCCATTGCGCTCCGTTCTCGTTAGGGCGGTAAAAGTGCTTTTACCAGAAGCCATTTGAGTCAGAATATTTTTTTTTCTTGATTTCCGCCTCTAAAAACTAGGTGTGTCTTATGGGCCGAAAAATATGGTAGTTTACTCTTCTCATGCTTAAAATTAAACATCTCACTCTCTTGAGAAAAAATATTGACTCAGAGGTTAGTAAAGAGGAATGGGAATCATACTGCAGTAAGTTATTCAAAGCGGAAGAGAACGAGATCCCAGTTATCCAGTCAAGACTGCAGCGAGGCCAGGCTTCCCAATTTTGCTGTGACTGGACCCCACTTTCCCCAAATGCAATAGAGCAGTTAATAGACTCACTCAAGCTTAACAAAGCCCCTGGTAAAGATATTCTCCCTCCCGAATTATACAAATTTTTAAAATCCTGGTGGTCCCCAATTCTTGCAGCTTTGTTCACTAATCTTGATAATGGAGGAACCATCCCCCCGGGATGGCTGACATCAATAGTTTTGCCAATTTTTTTAAAAGGGGATAAACTCAATCCAACAAATTACCAACCAATTAGTCTCTTGGATATCTCCTACAAATTATATGCCAAGCATCATTTATTTAAACTAAATGATTGGATTCTTGATAAAAATTTATTCAGTGAAGAGCAAGCCGGTTTTAGGACAAATAGAAGTACCATTGATAATTGCTTTACCCTTCAACATATAGCTAAAAAATATACAAGGGCAGGAGGGAGTCTTTACACCACCTTCATTGATCTTCGAGCCACATTTGACTCAATAAGCAGACCCCTACTGTGGAAAAAACTCCAAGCCCTAGGGATAGATTCCAGGCTGCTGTCCATTATACAGGCTTTACACTCAAACACAGTAATGCGAATTAAACTTGATGCCCAAGGTAACCTTTCAGAGGAAATTCCCGCTCAAAAAGGAGTTAAACAGGGTTGCATATTGGCGCCAACCCTGTTTAATCTATTTATCAACGATGTCCTGAGCTATCTACATGAAGAGAAATTCCACATGCCCAAAATACAAAATAGATATCTAAATCTTCTACTTTATGCGGACGACATGATTGTACTATCATATTCCCCCATTGGATTAAAAAGAGCACTGACTACCCTTAACAAATATTGTTTGGAAAACCATTTGGAAATAAATAAATCCAAAACCAAAATCATGGTTTTTGGTAACAGAAGAAAGAAATAGAATTGGAGTATAGATGGAAAATTAGTACAGCAAGTAAACGAATTTGTATATTTAGGAATAACTTTCACGCCGAATTCCTCCTGGAAGTGTCACCATAAAAGGGTGGCAGGTAAAGCTCTCACAGCGGTGATCCAATTGAATAAGCTTATTTATCATGCTTATCCCGGCACATTAATACCCATCCTTAAGGTGTATACAGCCAAAATTTTACCGATTCTTTTATATGGCGCAGAACTCTTTGGGGTCAAGGAATTAGCCAAGCTGGAACAGACGCACAATAGAATACTTAGAATGATCCTCAGTGTAAGCCGCTCTACCCCCGCTGAGGCAGTTATAGAAGAGCTAGGATGTAACCTAGTAAAACACAAAGCGATTTCTAGAGCGGTATCCTACTGGAACAAAATTTTGAATATGGAAGAGGAAAGACTCCCACTGCTGTGTTACAGAGAGCAGCAAAGTAAATTGAAAAAAATTACATGGAGTGGAGATTTGGACTCAATCCTATCCGAAATAGGCCTAAGCATGAACCATCTGTTAGATATACGTGGAGATATCACAGCTCTAGTCAATCAAAGATTGAGCGACATTAACCATCAATCAGACATAGCAAAACTTAAATACAGCCATGTCATCCGAACTTTGGCGAGAGTTAAAAAAAATCCATTGCCTTGAATCTTATTTAAAAAACACATACAAACCCCATCTTAGAAAAGCATTTACTAGACTGAGTTTTGATTATTGGACACCATGGAAAGGAGAGGGAGATGGGCCCAGCTCCCATACTCAGAGAGAATATGTATGTGTGCAATAGGGGAGGTCGAAACCACGGAACACCTTTTGCTCTTTTGTCCCCTCTTTAAAAACATTAGATCCAAATACTTGGGTACCCTACTCAATAATCTAAAATATTGGCACCCTAGTTTCATCATGGCACACATACTACAAGGTACCAACAAAATACTTACAACTAAAATAGCAAAAATGGTGGTAGAAATTAACAAGACAAAATCTTCCTTCATAGAATGAGATATCATAAGTTATGCAAATGATGAATGTACTAAAAGCAATGTTCCAGGATTTAAACTTCAACTTTAATTGGAAAATTAACATTAAGGTTAGAGGTACAAAATTGACTTAATTATATTTAATTATATTTTAAAACTGTTACTACACAAGAAGTGAAATGAAAAGGAGAACCAACGTAAGGGTAAACACTTCGCCCATAAGCCTTTGACTCTTACTGTATTTAAACGTGATATCTATTGCACTTTGTACATTTGATTTGTCTTTGATATGGCTGTGAAAGCTAATCAAATAAAGATTATTATTATTATAATATAGATCCAATTTTCAAACAAAGACAAAAGAAAAATACCATAAACACACTACCACCTATACACGCATAAAATTCCTGACATCAAAACAAAATTTGGAATCTTCCAATCTGCAAATGACGGAGCTGCTTCTGGGGTAAAAAAAGAGACATTTCTGGAGCTGAATCATGGCCATCAATTCTTTAAAGCTCTGGGGATCATCTATCTGCCCTTCAAAATTTAGTCTTTCTGTTCTCCACCTCTCTTTTCTCCTTAGTAAAGGCTCTCAAGAGACGGAAATTGCAAAGATAGAGAAGTGAAGAGGGAAAAGGAAATGTTAATTACGCTCTTCTAATCCTTTTTTGTTCAGTTTCTGTGATGCGCTGAGAACTTTAAACAATAAGGACTATAAATGCTTTACGGCTTTTCCTAGTGACAGGATTTTGTCTCTTATCACTGCTGCGACTGCTTCTTAGACACTAAATCATATCTCTGCTCAGCAGTGCTCATATGAAAACTCAAAGGACTGTACTTCACCCTAGAAACATTCTTAATCCAAGCAATTTTTCAAATTCCAGTTCTAAAGCCCTAAAAGCAACTGCCTTTCTTCCCTTTGCACTCACATTTTTTTCCAGGTTATGCAGTTAGGGCAGATGGTCCCTCAGCAGGGACTATTAGTTCAGCTTAGCCAGAGATAAACCTCCAACTTAAAGCCATGCCTTACTTCTTCCTTTTGTCTCTATGTTCCCTTTGCTTTTTTTAGGAATTACAGGAGCACTTCCAAACATTCAGATAAAGTAACAAAGGTTGGATCTAATAAAATCCTCCCCCAGCTCTCATGTACTAACTGAGTTACAGTGCCATAGCAAATAATTATTTAGCAGGTTAACCAAGAAAACAAGCCTTGTGTGTTTATATATTGCCTACCACTACTTTCCTTGATTCAATCTAATGTGTTATTTCCTCATTAGTGCAAGCTGTTTCCTGCATCCCAAAGGATTTAATTCTGCCCTTCAAGCCAGGATTCAATCAGCCTTCAAAGCAGCATTTCGAAGAATACTGGAGTTTAGAAAGCAACTGAAAAGCATTGGTTTTTATTTTACAATAATAGCAACCTATCTTACTACAATGGAACATACGTGATGGATATTAGGGAGGTGATATATTTCCAAATAATAATTTAGGGATAGAAGAACCAGTCCTATGAAACTGCACTGCTACCCATGGCTGTGTTCTACTGAAGTGCCCTCTTTCTTTTCCTAGTTCTTATAAAACCAGTGTTCTGTGAACAGTATGTTAACTTGTTCCCTCACAATCTAGTTTCATACCCAGACCTGTAGACCAAGATTAATCTCCTAGATTGGATGTGATAGGATGTTGATTAGAAAACCCTACAAAATTACAAAGCAAGGGGGAGGAAAGAGCACAACTGAAGTCTAGAAATGGTTATTAAACTGAGATTGTTTTATTCAGAACTGAGCCTGAGTCTTTGAAATAAATGGCCTTGATCAGACAATTATATTGTCTTATAACTACAGCTAGTGCAGCCATTAATACAGTAATATAAAAGCATTTGCAATAACTGCTTAAGTGAAAAGTGCATTTCTAATTCAGTTTCAAAATTTAGTAAAACTTAGGAGGAATCAGACATCAATTTAGGCTTCATTATGTAATTTAAATATGGACTTTATTTTCTCTCCTTAAATATAAAGGTGGCTTTTCACAGTTTAAACACAGTTTAAATACCGCTTCTATATTTTGGGCCAGCAAATCTCATTACTCAATACTAAGGACAAAATAGGAAAAGACTGTCATCATACCATGTCAACAGTGTTTTAAAATGCTACAGTAGATTACTTTGATCTTACCCAACAAAACAATGTGTATATTCCTAGACCAGCCTCAAGGCAAATGCTTTCTCCTTAGGAATTTATTGGCATGTCCAAGTTACCACCTCTTTTATTCCACTTTTTAAAGGAGCAATAAGGTTAACACTGCCTGTGCAAAACCCTTCCTTACTCTGCTTTCACACTTACCTGACACACTAGAATACAACCTGCTAGACCTATTCACAGCACTGCACAACAACAGCCCTCTGTCATTATAATATATAGCACACAAATTCTGTTACTTCAAAACTGAAAAGAAAAGAAAAAGAGAAACAGAAAAGCCTGATGGAATGAGCGCTTTATTGAAGAGGAAGAAGCAAATAAAAGCAAACAATTGATGCTTCCTTGTGGTTTAAGAAAATCTCTTGTATTGGGGGAGGGGAAGCACAGAACAGGTAAATAAGAAGCAATTTGACTGTAGAAGGTGACTAGTTAGTTGATCGAATGCTCTAACCAACACACGAATAAGAGAAATTATGCCCTTTCTGAATTCTACTTATTGAAAGAAGTCTACTTGCCATTTCATTTCTAAAAGGAGTGGAGAATACATATTTATTTTAACAGTAAGAAAGAATATAAGCCGTATAAATGAGTGAATAAATTAACAATGCATAAAATGCATAATCCCAGACAAGGAAGCAATGCAGCTATTCTGTTTTTCTGGCCAACAGAACTACTCTAGCCAGACTCTAAGGTACTTCTAAAAGATGGATGGCTAACTATACCTGTGACAACGACTCATGTGTTTGTGCCTTCCCAACAGCCAGGAAACTCTCCTCCAAATGAACGTCTGAGATAAAGGTGAAGTCCCAGTTCCAGTACAACTGCTTGCACATCACAATGACCCAAACTCCACCCAGATGGCCTAAGTTCCATCAAAAGGACCAATTTCCAAATTGGCTGCAAATGCTGTTCTACATTACCCTCCTCTGACAAACTCAGCCTTTCCTCAACAATTCAGCAAGCCATTCTTGCATTTTTACTGATGAATTCCCTTTTGCTCAGGTGCGGCTCTCTGCTCTACCTAGAGACTGAGTCCTACGTCAGCTGATCAGCTGCGCTTAACCCAGTCCTTGCCAAAACAAATCAATTAGACTCTACAACATTATGAATAACAGCAGCATGAAGCATCAGACCTAACATTTCTTTAAGGCTGCAAAAGATGTTTGCTTTCTTAGTTCCTCAGTTGAGTGCTTAGTTCCTCAGGTGAATTTTGCTATTTATGTTAAACCATTTGTTTCAGGTACCTGACGCCAATATGTACCAACAGAGATTATCGCTCTGCAGGCTTTTTGGCCAGTAAAACTAGGATATGTTCATTCAAGTCTGCAAACTTTTAAAGCCTGACTACTTTTTCTCTCCTGTGCTTGTTTCAAATGAAGTCAAAGGCCTGTCCACCATCTCCAGCCTAGAATTTCCCCCTCTCTCATTGCCTTCCATTGTGACCCATCCTGCTTTCATGAAGACAGGATTATGTTTGGCTTTTGAACAAGCATGCAAAGATCATGGAACATTCTAGATTGCCAGATATTTCACTGAACTACTGGTTTCTTATAGAGAGAGGTGACATGGAAACAAACTCTATTCAAGGATCTTAAAGGAGATCCTGTACAATTCAGTGTGCGCTTAAAAAAGAACACAAGTAAATGTCCAATCAAAATGTGCAGAATAACAACCAGGCAGAACCATGATCTTCCACAGTAGTAAATCCATTCTGAAATAAAAAGAAGCAATTTTTGTCTCTTACTTGGAAATCTCACAGTCTATCCTTAGGACCACATTTCTGGGCCATGCTACAAAATCTTCCAAGTTGTCCTTCACCTCTCTGCCTTTTTGCATCAAAATCATTCTTACTGCTTCTGCCAGGAGTTACGTGACACTCTGATATTCTTCCTCTTCATGATACAACTGGGCAACTCAGGATAACACTGTCCTCACTGAGGTTCTTTGGCTATAACAGATTGTATGGAATTTTACTCAACTTTACCTGCAGTGCCTGTTCTTGAATGTCTCTGAACAACTCCATATCTTTCTCTGCCATAACATCTGGGCCTCCTAATAGCCATTCTTCATTTTCTTGTTTTCCATCCCAGCCATCCTGATTGTCTGAAAACAGGATATTTAGAATGCCTTAATGAAGTATCAACAACCTTAACAGCAAATAAAGCAATTTCATTCATATCGTTACAGCTGGCACCTTCAACTTTCCTTGCAATCTAGCAACACAAGTGAGACCCTTCATGATTTTGGCAGAATACTGAAAGAGGGTTTCCTTTTCCTCTTTATCCACCCAAAATCCTTCATCAATACTGCACTGTATCCCATCATGGTTTACGACCATGACCTCTATTGAAAGACAAATTTTAGCAAGCTTAGTAGCTTCTTTTTGAAACAATAACTTGTACAAATACATTGAGATGATTCTTTGTTCTGACATTTCTAATAGTAACAAAACACACTATAGTCAATTCAAAGTTTTTAAATGAAGCATTCAACTTTTCTCATAAATGTTCAATCTGAAAATATTTGAAATCCATAAAGCATAGAGTTCATGTCCTCCCCTGTTCAATACCTGTGGGCCAATCTGAAGTGCTTGATTTCCTACTGTCCTTTCTCCTGATCCTATATTGCTGAGAGTAGTCCACTACTTCTCCTCGAGCTTTACGCCCATCGGGAGATGGGGTGAAGAATTTGGTAAGGCCATCAATAAGCCCTTTGGTTTTCTTGTTGAATTTCAAGGTGATGCTGGCATCTCCGCAGAATTCCAAACCGTCCACTTGCTCCAGATAGCCCCCTTCTGATGAGCAAGCCAACTGATTGGAAAGAGGAGTCTTGCGCTTACGACCCCGACCAGGTCCAGTCTGAACTTTGCTGAAGGGGGCTTTTGATCTAAAGGCACATTGCAAGGGAAATAAGAAAAGCAATGAGAAGAAAACTGTCAGAAAGAAGATTCAAAAGGTATTAACCAAATGTGCAAATAGTACTTGGCTTTCTGTACTTACTTTTAACATTTCTATTTGAGTTAAGAACCATACTTTACAATCCCTGCAAATTTACTTGAAATCAAATCCAGTTAGGTACAACAGTTCAAAAGAGATTGCTTATGATTTAAAATAAAAAACTGTACTGGCATCCCCCATTTATTGGACAGGTTAGGGACCAGCATGCCGTCTGATACTGGAAATCACTGAAAAGTGAGCACGTATTTCTGGTAATGGAGCACGTGGGCACTGAAGTGCAAGAATCATCAAAACAGAGGATTGCTAAAATGTGGGATGCCAGAATCTTGGCTTTTGAAAAACAATTAAACATAACAGCCACTGCAGACACTGTATACTTCATTTTTGCAATACACTAAACATTTGTATTTAAAACAAGTGTCTTAGGATTCACAAAAAGCAGGGCTTCTGAAAGATGAAACACACTTGTTTGCAAAATTCATCACCCAGGGACAGGACATACCGTCATTTTTCAGAATGTACCGATCCAGTTGTTTGGGAGTAATTTGGTAGTTTTCTAGAGGTAAATATTCCAGAAAAGGCTGAGATTTGTGATGTTCTAGATGTGTTGTAAAACAATCAGGTTTGCAAGTCCCTGGTTATCATCTATTGGTAGCTTCCAAAGGTTTTTTTTCTTTTGCACTGCACTGATTAAAAGCATCTAACTACTCAAATGCAATAATGAACAAGTACTGTCAGATTTTATGGCTGCAACATTTGAGAGATCGCAGGGCTGTAAGAAAGCAATATTTTACTTTTAATGAGATCAACACCTTACTAGAAGAATTCTTCTCTTTTGCTTATGATGGAATACAAAGACACCATAAACTAAATATATGTATGTCCTTAAAATTGGGGTGGGTAAAACATTCTTAGTATTCCAACCTTGGGCTGTCTTGTCTATCCTGGAAAAACTATGAATGGCCCAAGAGTCTGTTTCGGTTGGAATATTATGATGTCTGTTTTGAAGTTTGTTCTAGCAGAACACTCTTCTGAAGGAATGTTCCATGTAGGACTGTTTTGATCTGAGCTCAAAACAAAACATATTTGTTGTTTAACACAAACTCCTAACTAAAAAGTCATCAAAATAAAGTGGATGTTCAAACTTTAAGAATGGAACTTCAAAATTTAAGGAAGACAATCCCACCTGAAAGATTGTAAGGTAATGTCTTTCTTCTCTGGGTAAGAAACTGCCTTTTGCAGCATACTTATACACTACTGGAGTATACCCTTCAGTAGACAGTGTTACCCACCTAAATTCTTACCGAGGCAACACCTTCATTAAGAAACTTCAAAGCCACACATGGAACCACTGTGTTTAAAAGCAAAATGTATTAAAATTTGGACAAAGCTGTACACAATCTTTTACCAAAATATTTACTGGAACACTCGTCTCTTAAACAATTTGCAAAACTTTTTGCAATGATAATCACTCCCAAGCTTCAGAGTACCTACGTTGCATTTTGGTTCTTTAATCTGTTTTTGGGACGTCCTATTGGGTTGGCATAACGCCGCTTAATCTGTGCTGCCTTTTTATGGAGAAGTTTTCTTCCTTTTTTACGTGGCCGACATATCTGACATATCCACATGCCTGTAAAATACAGAAGCTTGTCATAATAACAGTATATAGCAAAGGCAAGAAAAATACAATCTGCCTGTCTCATGGCTCATACTCTTAGCTACTTTACTATTGGCATGCAAATTCATAAAGCAGGCTATCAGTCACTCCTGTTCTCTCTGATAAAGCTTTCCACACAATCTGAAAAGCTTTATTTTTTTAACCCCTAATTCGTTTTTCAGCCCTTCGTTACCTTTTGGCATCCTGGTCAGAGGAGGATCACAACACTCCATATGAAAGCCCCGATCACATGAGTCGCAAAATAACATATTATCCTGCAAAGTATAGAGGTTTTCGGTTAAAGTCTTCTCCAGGTGAACCCAAATGGTTCAAGTTTATTCAATACATTCATGTCAAACTATTTTCAAATCTGCTAGCAGTTTTATGGAAGCTGCACCCCAAAATGTCTTCCACTCCAAGAGTAAAAGCATAGGCACAGGAGGGAGAAATGATCTATAGGCAGATCACACACAGAAAATTAATCCTAAGACACTGTCCATAATAACTACTAGTAATACAATTTTCTGCTTGTAAAAATATATTAAATCCCTTTGTCTCTTTTCAAGAAAATGGATGCCCTAAACTGTTGATGATCTACATTATCCAACTAATCAATTGTCCATCAACTAAAGTTAGACAACTAAGCACTGTTAACACATATGTACAGCAGTTGATATCTCTTGACATGCCTTTTCACTAAACAATGACCATGAGAATACCACCATTGTGGTTTAACAGACTTTGGATATAAAGGACAAATGCATCATTCGGACCCATTAAAAAGGGGTTTGTCTGTTGAGTCAAGGATTTGTGCATTAAATTGACGTTTTACTGAATAATGATGCAAATGGCATACGTTCAGATTTATCGGACATTTAGATTAAACAGACACTCCCTTTTCCTGGGTGGTCCATTAAATCAAGATTTTAGTGTACTTCAGCCTACCTTCCTTAAGCCAAAATTAGAAACTCACTAGAAATAAAGCATTTATTTTGGGTTCTTAGAAAAAAATACTCGTTGAGTGGCAGTTTTCCAATTTAATGTAAGCTGAATTTAAGCTTGCAGACTGCTTAAAACTAAAGACAGCTATGATCTAGATGTCATCAATCCATTTTGGCCAGGGCACAAAATACCTGGGAGAGTCACTGAGATCATGGTGAAAGTACTTGACCTGGAAGGAGGAAGCCCTGGTTCAAGCCCATTAATTCCCAGCTTCCCATTTCACTGTGACAGGTTGTACTTGTCACTATCTCTCAGGCCAGGCTATCCCACAGGGTTAGAACTTGCCACCTTCAGCCCAAGAGGAGTAGCAACATATAAATGTAATGAAGCAAGTGATGAATTAAGAAAAGGCCTTCCTCACAAATGCTCCCACACATTCTGATCAATCACATCCTAATTGAAATGTCCTGTTCATATTCTAATAATTCCACAACAGCCACAAAACAGCCATATTTTATGAAATTTTATGAAGACTCCTCTCCCATAAGAGAGCCACCATAAATCTTAACTGGAACTGTTTAAGTGGGCCTTGCAAATCTTTTCATTAGATCTGACTTCTGTTTGTACCAGTCAGAATTGCAAGCAGTTCTTGTTAAAGCTGCTACAGTTCTACTGGTTCCTTCTCACTTCTTTATTGATTAAAATTGTTATACTCTATTTAGGAAATACTGCAGAACAAATGTGACTATCACTAGCAGTGTATTAAACTAAGAAATGTGGGAAGTGTTTTGTTCATGCTATTTATATAGTTTCATTTATTTATACCTATTTGTATGTTGCTTTTCTATCTTAAGAAAAGCAGCCTAAATAACATAATAGCAATATATAAATAGAAAAATAGAACAGAAATCAAAAGGATGAAAATAAGTACTGTACACTAAAACCAGCCTTCTCTACTAAATGCTTTCTACAAAGAAAAAGGGAAGTGGATCACTTGGGAAATGGGGCTTCCAAAAACTAGATGCCAGGACCATTAAAGTCCACCTAACACCAGCAGTGTAACCCAAAGCTGCACTGTCTTTGATGATTTAAGAGGATGTTCAGGGCCATAGGGGAGAAGGCAGTGCCTAATATTCAAAGCCTTTCAGAACTTCAGAAAGCCATTCCAGAGGTCTGAATGAGACCCACTGGCACTCTGGGAGCAAAACAAACTGACCCAACCAACATCTTCTGTCACAAGCTCCACCCAGACTTTTACGATGCTTTTGTGCCAGTCAAAGTTTCCTAGCAGTCCCATGTGAGGCATACTTTCAAGTGTTCTACCTTGAATGATTGAAGGTACAAAAGATTACAGCCAAGTCAGATCACGCAAGAGAAGTGTAAAGACAAATCAGGCAAATTCTAGAGAAGTTTTCTCACAACTTTATCTCACCTTGGAGCATCTGCTAAAACTTCCTGAAAAGTTAACTGTTCTGAATCCAGCAGATAAATACCCAACTCAAGTACTCACAGCATTCTTGCCCTGATCTCGACAGGAACTACACGTCTTGCATTCAATGCACTGCCACCGTAAGGCCTTCACCCGAACTGTTAATTCCGGGGAGAACTTCAGGCAAGATGGATGACCTGGACCAAAGAAGCAAGAGCAACTTCTGTGAATCAAATAATGAAGACTGCATGCAGGGGGAAAAACTCAGGATTCTAAGGCACTTAACCATTTAACATTTTGAGAAGGTGCCACAACAGTTTAATGCAAGTGTAACACTCTGAAAGTAACTCACACAACTTATTTTTGGAGGGAAACTAGTTTTTTTGCCTAGAGATCAACTTTAGGGAAATGAGAAAGCATTCAGCCCTTGAGAAGTTCTGAGACTGGACTGGATGCACCTAGAAGAGTCAAACTTGTACAGGAGTCTCATTAAAACCATATCCTGTCCTGGCTCTACAGAAAATCATTTTTACAAAAGTGTATGCTATGATCACTAGTGTAGCAATGCCATTACATGCCCAAGGCAATGCATACACAGTTCATCAGATGCTGCCAGTGTACCCTAAATGGCATAAGAATGAGGTATGTGGCAGTGGTGGGCAGCCAAGCCCACACTATGATTTCTGAAAACTCAGCACCCAGCACTCCTCCAATCCTACTACACCTATATAAATGTTTTAATCTAGAGCAATTTTAAACCACTAATCACATAACATTTGTTTAATGTATTTCCTTGGTTTCTCTTCATTTACATCCAATACATTGTCCATGCAAAGAGAACTCGTGGTGAAAATATTATCTATAACAGAACGATGCATCTGTTGGTCACCTATTGTGACAAAATCTGAGAGCCATACTACTTCTTTTTGGTATAAAAGGCTTGAAAACCATTCAGTGTCTTAAGTGACAGCACCCAATCTGTGGAACAGCATTCTGCCAGAGATTAGGCTGGCCTTGCTGGCCTTTCAAAAGTCTCTAAAGACTTGGCTTTTTCCGCAAACATTGGGCCAGTGGAAGGGATGGATCATGGAGTGGACTGATATGCTATTGAGTTTCTTGGGATGCCATCCATATTTAGTAACTGATTTTAAATTTTCTATTTTACTATTGTATTGAGTTATTATATTTTATGACTGTAAACCACCCAGAGTCATTTTGAATGGGTAGCAGTATAAATTAATTTACATACAAACATGTAAATTGGCTGGTGGCTTTTTTTTATAGTCTTAAAAAAGATATGAGCTATCCATCGCTCCATAATTATAATCTCTGGCATCCTGATTAACAAGGCCGATGGAAAGAGATGCTGCCAGGAACAAGAGTTCACCAAGACTTAGAGCAATATATGTTCCCTCTTCTTGGCTTTAAAACAGCTTATTTTAGTACATTTGTGTATGATCTCCACTATAAACACAAATGAAAGCCCTTTAATGGAAGGAACATGATACAACAAAAACAATTACTAAAACTTATTTAAATTTGTTAACCGGCCTCTCCCAGAAGGGACTCAGAATACTAAGGACTGCACCGATCTTCCTACAACATATACAGAATCACCAAGCTACCAATGCAAATAACAGTGTAATAAAATGCTATGAAAGCATAATTATTCCCATTGTATTCATAAATATTTGCTTGTACTCAAGCCTAAGGAAGTACTGAATTGAATTGTTTATGAATTGATTAGTCAATTGACCACATCAATATAAAACTGCAACCTAGAGAAGTACAAAGGCCAAATACAGGGTCAGTTGAACCAATGCATTCTCATCAGTGCAATAAATTGTATTGCCTCAAATACAGAGAGTCACCTACCACTATTGCCACAGTCAGCGCAAGAGATGAGCTCCTCAGGTTTCTTTTCTCGGTTTTGTTCTTTTGTACCAAGGCAGAAACTACAGATTGGGATTGGTTCAGCAACTGGCTGCAAGGGGAGGGGGATGGAGAGAAAAAGAGAGCACTAATTAGTGTGTTTGGCAAAACACCATATGAAGACACTACAGCAAGGAAGAATAACTTTTGTTTCAAAGTTATCTGAGATATAAGTGTGTGTTTCAAGGACTATTTCTCCCCCTGAAATTCAAAGAACCTGTGGAGGGAACAAACCTGAGACACAAATGGAAAGGGGTGTTGGTAGCACCATAGTCCAAAGAAAAAGCTGGCTCAACAATGCTCCTTAGGCCCTCAATGACCAGGGAGAATTCAGATCAGTAGCTATTTCTATCTAGAATCAATATCAACAAACCCAAACTAGGAATGGAACAATCTAGTTGGGGTGGTGGTGTCCAAAGAGTTAGCTAAGTTCTCAGTCCAGCTTCTGGATGAGGTTGTCATGAAAACAAAGCATAATTTTATGTGTTTCACATAAACTCTTGGAGGAAAATTGAGATTTCTTACTGTTCACATCCTCTATCAGATCCAGTATATGACTTGTGTAAGCATCCATCATGGTATCAGAAGTGTTCACTTAGCTGTGGTTCAAAATAAAAGACAGCTATATTCTGCAGACAAGTCAATAACGTTTGTGTGTGTGTGTCTATGTCTGTGTATATCACCTTTCTATCTCTTCAAAACTCCAGGCTGAATACATGAGGTAATGTTGTTACATGAGGAGGAGGAGGAGGAGGAGGAGGAGATGATGATGATAAGCTGGCTGCAAATATTACTGTCCTAAAATTGAGTGTATGTACTTAAAATTTTGAGATGATCTTTTAAAATCAAAAAATACCTTCTAAATGTTTCTTATTGTGCAAGAATGTGAACAGTAATTTCACCTGCACTGAACTTGAATAAAGTATCTGGAACTGGAGTGAACACAGAGATACCAAAGCTTTCCAATATCTGAATTATTCAGGTTTTGAAATCCATACAGACTGAAGAACAGCAGGTGGCCTACTTGCAGAGTGGATGAATGGGCAAAATAATGGCAAAATGCAAGAGCCAAAGTATGGATATGGGGATGATAACACTTAATCACACAAATGCTGTGGGACCTGACCTAGAAGTGCCTATCCTGGAAAGCAATACTGACATCACTATCTGCAAAAGCGTTCTATAGTGTCAAAGATAAAAGCTCAACAACAGTGAGTACAATATTGGGAAAAGATGTTGAAATAAGACAAAAATATTCATGTCATTAAAATGTATGCCATTTATTTTAGTGTCCTATTGCGAAGGGCTTAAACCCGCGGTTCCCAAAG
>JAJFZI010660168.1:0-10346 GCA_022379055.1 Anilios bituberculatus
GCTTCCAACAGTGGCCCATTGGCAACCCAAGGGATTGCCTAACTGGCTCTGCTTCCAGCCTCCCAGCAGGTCTGGCACTTGACTTCCCTGTCTTCTCCTTTTGTGGACTTGAGGTCATGGTCACTTCCCACCAACTGCCTTGTATATCAGCTCCGAGATACCTCCAAGGAAGTGCCTGCTGCTGGACTTCAGGCATGTTACCTCATAGGCCAGAGAGATGGGGATGAAAACAACATCAGCCTGCAATGACCATGAACTCAGTTGTCGTCTGCCATAGTCATACCTCAGTGTTGGTCTCTTCCTGCTACAGATGAACAAAGCGGTTCTTTTGGAACCTGGGACTGGATTTACTCATTGCACTGTAGTTTAGAAACTTCCGTGACTTTTCACAAAGCTGAAACGAAGGAAACCACCTTAGGGTGCAGCTTTTGCGTGCATAGGATGTACAAAAAAGTCCCTGTAATTCACAGATCTTCAGAAAGACCTCTCAGGTTTTCTAGAGGCCAATTTCATTCTGAGCCTCATGCTAGAGGGCCCAGTGACTTGTGTCTCCCTGTTTAGGGGAGACTTTATTCTGTTGGGTGTTAGGTCACTACTGACCAGCAGGTATGAAGAGATTCACAGCTTAAGCCTTGCCTACACTTAATAAGCCTCCGTGAGGGTGAAACCTGTTGTGTGGTGCCGCCTCCTGGCAGTAGCAACCTAACCTTCAGTAGGATCAGCAACATTTCAAAAAGGCATTCCTGCATTATTGGATGTATATATTTAAAAAGAGCACTTCTGAAAAGGTATTTTATAAGAAAAGAGTGCAGGTGTGAATCTTTAGACTGGGCAGCAAAACATGTTTGCTTTTTGTAACCCTTCTCCATTTCTCCTCCTGGTTGACTTCCACAAACAAAAATGGTCTTGATTTGCCATGAAGTGTATTTCTCACCTGAGTTAGATTTGGTCTAAATGTTTGCCTTCCTCGCTGCCCACTCGCATTCTCTTCTTGTTGTCTCAATAAAGTTCTCCAAAACTCCTTGCGGGCATGGTTCCCTTCGTCCCACTTGCTGCCCTTCGGTAGGCAGCGGGTGCAGCAAACCTGGCTTGCTCTGCAGAGAGGAAGCCCCCTTGCCTGCCCTGCCCCAACCAAGGAGGGCAAGGACCTCTGCTGTGTTGCTGCTGAGTGAGGCTTGTAGTCTACTAGGAGCCACCTTTGATTCAAAACAAAAGCCAGGTGTTTGAGGTGGAAGAGGACACTGGGATCCTTATTGTTTGGTCTGACTTCCTTTTGTTGGGGAGCTGAAGGCAAAGGATATAAGCCGCCGCCTCCGATTTTTTCCACAGCAACCCTGTGAGGCAAGTTTGGCCCAAGAACACCATGGGAGCTTCTGTGGCTGGGGGTGACTAGAACTTGGGTCTCCCCCTACCTAATCCAGCACTCCACAATCACACCATACTGGTTTGCTTTTCCTGGTTTTCCACACTCCTGAGAATCCCCCATGAAATCCAGCAAAATCCCCAGATGAGCCTGACAGCAGGGCTGGAAAGCCTGAGGATTTACCCAGAGCTGGAACACTGGGTTGCCTCTGCTTTCTCCAGATATGCTGGGACCATTCTCCAGCTCATGGCCTCTGGCACATCTGTAGGTCAGGGAGGGCAACTTTCTTTCTCAACATTCTCTGCACAGATCTTTGCAGTGATTCTGGCAGGAGGGGAGGCACTTTCTGGGTTCCCAGAAGTGCAAGGGATGAGTGTGCCTGCCCTGTGAGTGTGCCAGACACCCCACCTAGCATGCCATTGTTCATTCATGCACATGTGTTGTATTAATTTAATTTGCACTTCTTTTTTTCTGTTTATTTTGCATTTTCATCCTTTTTTTTCCCTTTTATGTCTTTGTGTGTGTGTGTGTGTGTGTTTGTTTTTCCCCCATAGGAGCGGTTATGTTTGCCTCTGCATATTTTAGAAGAGAGTGGGTTGACGCGGGTGGCAGAGACTGTACAGGCCCTTCTGGAGCGGGCCCCCCCCAGACTACACCACCAGCAGCTTCAGCATGGGGGAACTGCCTAAGGGGCCCTGAGACCTCATTCCTGTATCCTTGGCTGAGCGGACGAACGTCCAGGCAAGGTCCGGTGCAGCGTCTCCAAACACAGGTGGTGTTGTGTTCGAAGAATGAAAGCTGAATCCAGAATTCCTGGTGGGAATCATTTTTTTGCATTCCTCCACTTTTTTTGGAGGTCACCGAAGTTCCCATTGAACTTTTATTCTTTGTAAAGTGTGAATTTTGCCGGGACACGAAGAGGGAAGGAAGGGATTGATGGATGGAGTCAAAACTCCAGGAGCCGTCAGCTTTATATTTAAATATCACCATAGTGAAAGAGGGGCAGAAGAACGGCTTCTAACACAAAAATGCATGTTAGAAAGTTGAGGTTAACCCAGATAGGAAAAAACTTTTGTGCCATCTGCTCACAACCACCCTACAGGCAAGGCTGGCTAGGAAGAAACCCTCCGCGCTGCAATCCAGTCCTCCTGAAGGAAGCCTCTCCTTAGCTTTATCACTCCCACTAGGTTTTCTTTTTTTGCAGGAACACTTATTTGAAATGCATGTTCCTCTGTGTTCTAAAATACATGAGAAGTTAAAGGTAATGGGGATCTCCTAAATCAGAGCTTCTTAAACTATGGGTCGTGACCCCATTTGGGTTTGTGAAAAATTTGGAGCTGGCTTCTCCTGGGTCTGGAGGAATTGGAGAAGCCAGCTTCGCAAAGCATCCCTCCATAGGGAGGGAACAGAGAGCTGTGTGCCAAGCCGGCTTCTCCAATTCCTCCAGACCCAGGAGAAGCCAGCTCCAACCGATGGCATCTCCACATGAGTGCCGATGTTCCTGTACATTTACATCACCTGGGATCGCACTTACAGCCCCATCCCCAGCTGGGGTTGCACTTGTGTCAACGCTCTCAGCTCCTGAATCGAGAGAAGAATGGACGAATGTAGCTTTCGTTTCAGCCCACCGTTCTTTTCCCTATAGAAACGGAATCCTTGGCGGTGAATCTTAAACGGTGCTGCCAGCTGAAGAAGGAATTTTGTTGTCATGTCCGTGGAGGTTGGTTGCTTATGTTGCAAGGAAGCAAGATGCTCTTCCGGGAGTTCGAGAAAACAGCCTTCAGTTGTTAGTGTTTATGAAGGTGACCCAATGCAGCTTTTCTTCCCCTTGGAAGATAGCATGAAGTGCAGGTAAAGTTGCCAGCTGCATTCGCCCTTTTTATGAGAGAGGGATTTGCAAGAACTTATCCAGAGTAAGGATCTGCTTAGCTGCGGTTGTGCCATTCCTTGAATTCTGGGAAAGCCGGCTGAGTAAATGTTCCATGGAGAGAAAGCTGGAGTGAGTTTGACTTCTCTAACTGAGGCATGCTTGATTCAAGCAGATTTTTCCTCTCTCGTAGCTCCAGGCTGCCTTCATGCGAACAGGACACTTCCCAGGAGCGCCTTTTCTTGTGGGAGTGCTGAAAGGGGTTGTGGTCATGCTGGGGGAGCTGAAGCTTTAGGACACCAGGGTGCAATTTAAGCAGTGTGTACCCCAGAATTCCTGGCCACATGACAGGAGATGCAGGATAAATGTTGCTTGGTCACATCAAATGATGGCTGACTAAGGCCCTGTTCTCTGCCTTGATTCTTGAGAACCTAAATCACTTTGCAAATCCGTCTGAGGCAGTAAGTCACCCCCGAGTTAGGGAAGATGTTTTGTGATAGCCAGCAGGTGGAGAAAGAAGGAAATAGACTGGTAGTTGAAACTGTTTCTGGAATTTTTCAGCAGAATTGTTACTGGATATTTTCTATGTAGTGCAGTGCCCCCCTCTTTCCAATATTTCAGTGTAACACTGAAGTTGCTGTGTGTTTGTGTCTGTGGAATTCAAATCCCAGTTGCTTTCTGTCCCCTTCCCTTTTCCCCTCCACACCCATGACTGTTTAATTTTCTTTCGGTTTCTTTCTTGGCCTTGTCGTTAGATATTCCTTTCTCAGTGCAATGCACTTAAGGTTTTTGACTGCCATCATTCCTCTCAAACGAATGAGGAGTATGTTTAGCCAGGGAACAGCAGACACTTGCGAGGAAGTTTTCCAATTGTTAGGGCTCTTCCGGTTTGCAAGTGCTTAATATTCTGGTCCAATACAAATGCAGGATGCAGAAATGGGTTTAATAGAGAATGACTTCAGGCACAGGCAGACATGGTTCCATTTGGTGCTAGGTAGTTCTGCCACCTGGAGGCCCTTAAAACATGGTTTTCGAAGGGATATTTTACAGTGTTTCTGACTTCTCTTTCTGTAGAATTAGTTGTATTTTGAGACTCTCATATTTGCACTCTGCTGTTTCTTCTGTGAATTGTCAGCAGTTTAACACTTCTGTGGTTTTTGTGTTTTTTTTTATCCAAAGCCAAGCTTTCTCCAAATGAGAAACCACAAATCTGGCAGGCCTTGGGCAATTCATGAAGGTTCATTTTTTACTCTCACACTTCTGCACTTTTATTTTACAGTGAACAGGTTTGGAACATTTGCTTTGGAGTTGTAATCTCTTTCCACTGGGGATTCCTTTAAAAAGTGCAAAATATTTTGAGTTAGGAATGCCTCGTTTCATGTGTGAGCCGGGCTGTTTCAAACATGAAAACAGGTAGTTTCAATCTCCTGGAAGTGTATTGAGGTTAGGACTGGCCTGGTTTGAGTGTGAAATGCTATTTCAACTTTGAAGCACTTCCAGAATCTCAAATCAAACGTTTTGTGCTTGTTCAGATTCCAGATGTTTGATTTGAAAGAGTTTGCACATCCTTTGGATCTACCCTTTGCCTAAGTAGCTTGGATTTAGTTCATGCTCTCTTGGAGAAGAGCATTCCTTGCAGTTAGAGCGGTAGATCAGTTGAGCTGCAGCAAAAAAAGAGCAAAAAAATGAAATGAAAAAAGCAGCATGTATTAATGTAATGGGAGATCAGTCCAATGAGGAAAAGTGGCTGAGCTGGGCTCTCCCAGCCTCTGGCCCTGTAAGAGCCAGGAGGGCAAGAAGGAAACCAAATCCTCACATGATGCCTTGGGGGCTCTAGGGCTGGAACGGTGGGACACCTTCCGTCTGCCGAAAGAAGGCCCAGTCTGGGATCCCCAACAGAACCAGCAGTGCAAGCAAAAACATCTCTGTTCAATCTACTTGCTTTGTTGTGTTATACCAAAAAGGGAACGGAGAAAAAACAAAACCCAAAGCTTTTGTGTTGCAATTTTTAAATGGCTTGGGAAATTGTGTTTTGTTATATTTATGTGCAATTTTTCCTTGTATTCACTGAAAAAAAGTTTTTAAAGAAAATGTATAGAAGTTTTTTTGTGGTAGAAGCAACAATCGATGATCATCTTATGAAAAAAAGCACCTGAAAGGGTTCCCCCTATTAACTGTTAACATTAATAAATGTTACTCTTTTATTACCCATCCACAAAGAATATAAATATTTTCAGCTGACAGATTGGAGTCGCTCTTGGCAAGAAATCCAACTGCCCAAGGCAGTTTCAACAAGAGCTTTCACTGAGCGTGTATGTCAGTATGCTTTCATATTCTCTCCACTTGATCTTCGGGGAGCAGTAAAGAAAGGAAATACATGATTTCCATCAGATGAAGGACTGAGATTGCCACAATGAGGCAGGTGTTTTGAATGCTGTCCCAGTTCTTTCTATGGGTGAGTGCTGATTTTGTGTTGTTTAGCTACTATTCATCCAGACAATCTTTGTTCCACTATGTTTTGTCAGCAGGGAACGGGCGTGCAAGGCAGGCCCACGCTGCTTGTTGGATCAGATCCGAGCCTGTCTTGGGGGAGCTTGCAGCGGCAGCAGACAATTGTTATTGCTTTATTCCCCCCCCCCTTCCTCAGGGCCTTTGGCAGATCAAACAGGTACAGAACGTCCCAGGAGGTTTCCCTGATCACATTAGGCAACTTGACCTCTCATTGGAGTGAAGACTCTGCCAGACTCGCTAAAGACACTTTCCCTGACCCGCCCATCTATAATAACTGGTGCTATTAAGTCTCGTGTTTTAAGAGCCACAGGCTTTCCTAAGTTGATAGGGGTATTTTTCAAACTTCCTGTTGCTTTCAGCACCCTCCAAATGTGCCTTTTCTTAAGCCTGCTCAGGGCTTTGCTCTTGTTGTTTCTGCAGACTGTAAAAGTGTAATTTAGCATTTCCCAAATGAGCACCAAGCAGAAGAGTTGGACTGCAGCTTTCTTATTTCCCAGTCAGCATGAGACTCCTGGCTCAGAATTAAGTGAATTTGTGATCCATCATGTCTGCAGGTACCAGGTTGGGAAAGGCGGGTGTAATTAGTAGTGTAGCCAAAGAATTTTTAAGAAGGTAATTCCTATGCTATTTGTATGTCTGTAAATACATTCCATAGTTTTCAAGTGTAAGTGTCATAATATCATGGGTTTTATTTTAAATTGCCTGTATACTACCAGCCAGTTTCTAGCACACACAATATAATAAACTCCAAACCTGGGTGATTTGAAATAAATATTTACGTTTTAAAACCTACCTTTGTGAACAGGAGCATTTATTCTGAAAGAGGTTTATTTGGTGTTTCAGATATTTTGCTTCTTTTTAATCACAACTTAGTGCTACCCCTAAGGGCTCCAAAATTATTCTGCAGGAGGTCGCCGGTCAGAAATGATGTATAGATAATAGTTTCTTCAGCTACCTGATTCTGATTATTAGGATTGCAGTGCTGCTCTTTGACAGAAATTAAAATGAAATGAAGCTGATTGATGATGAGTGGAATGCCTTTCCTTGGAATCCGTGGTGTTTTCAGGGGAATTATAAAATACAGCCATGTAATACATATACAATTATATTACATGAAGTATCACTGGCTTCAAATGCCTGTTTTGCTAAAGCCTTGGGGAATCCAAAGGTGATATGCAGTGGATGAGTAGAAATGGTCAAGTGGCCATTTCATTGGGTGTAATGGATGCTCTGACAAGGCGGAAGGGACTTGGGTACTGGGAACAATGATATCAGATCAGTCACTGGAAAGAGAACAGACGGGGGGTTGAGGCACCCCTAGAGGCTTGGGGACTCTGGGCCTGCCCTAGAGACATGGGCAGTGGGAAAGGGGTTCTGTTAATTGGGGGTTGCTTAACAAAGCTACATGCTGTCCTTGCTGCATTCCTGTTCTGTTCTTGGCTGGCCCTGATATTTGGAGGTCCTGCAGCAGAGCCAGGAGGTCGCCGGTCAGAAATGATATATAGATAATGTGCCTCTAAAGTTTCTTCAGCTACCTGATTCTGATTATTAGGATTGCAGTGCTACTCTTTGACAGAAATTAAAATGCAAATGTGTCCTAAGTAACACATTTCCCAGAAATGACAGCCTGCTGCGCTTCAGTGGCCCATGTTTTTCTTGGCAACTTTGAACTCACCTTACAAGCTTGCACCCTCTTTTAGAGACCTCAGTAGAAAGTGTGGGCCCCTATCATCATTTGTTATGGGACCCCTGATTCCTTTTGCAGCAAACCACAAGGTAACACATGGGATCGATCAGTCAACCGCAGGAAGACAGAAGCAGGTGCTTAAAGGTTTTTATTTGATCCTTGGCGCAAATGCAGTGGCTTCCTCTTCCCTTCTGCAGAAAAGGATAGACTCCCCTCCCCTCACTTTTTCTTCCTTGCTCCCAGGATCCCTTTCCCTTTCCCTTTCTTCCCTTTTTCTTTGCCGGTTGGCTCTTCTTCAAAGACTTTTTTGAGCACTTTGTAAGGACCGAGGAACCTGCGGACCATCATGCCTCTCCACCACGACTGTAGCTGAGAGAAAGAGAGCAGAATCAGACGTTCTTATCTACTCACAGCCCCTTGGCAGAGACTGGAGTCCGAGAAATGGCCAGGCAGAAGTCCAGCAGAGCAACTATCGCCAGTCCACTGCGAGGCAGCCACAGGACGGAGTGCCCCCACTCGGCTATTCCAGCTGCAGAAAGGAGCCCACCCTCAACACCAATTTCCCGTCTGTGACTGAGGATCATCACATCTGTTGCAGGAAGAGCTCTGCAACATCCATGGGAAACTCACAAGCCGAGGGAGTCCGGTCGGAGCAAGTGCCGACTTCTACAGGATTCAGCCCTCTGTGGAAAAGGGCTTGCGATACCCACTTTTGTGAGGTGAACTGGCTGCGTCCACTTAGAAAAATCATCCTCTGGTCTTAGATTTATCTGGAAGCTTTTAAAAACTAAAATTTTCCAGTAGGTCTTTGGGAAACACTGTGGTTGCCACTTCTGGAAAGTCCATTTTTTCTCTACTCTTAAGGATGACAACTACTCTTTTGTTAAGGACTGTTAATGTTTCATTATACTGTAGAAATGTTAATTGTATTTTTGTATGACGACAACAACCAAAAAGATTTGGCAGCATACTGATTTCATCAATGAGTAAATATGGAAGAGAGCAGGATAGGCTTCGGCTCTTGAATTTTCCATCCGCCCACTCCACTCTGGGCGACGGAGACAGGTGAGTGGAGTGGGCGTGGAACACAGCATTGGTGTCAGGACGGGTGGGGGAATGACGGGAAACGCAGTGGCGATGGGGTGGATGGGGACAGTGATTGNAGTGGGCGGGGGAAGCAGCGTCGCACTCCCCTCTGGTGCCAAATATCACGGGCTCTTCGCCGGAGTTCCGTGCGTCATCAAGAGTTGCATCGCTGGAAAAGTTACCCACTTGGAATGACTTCCCCTGGTGCTAGAAGTGATCTGATGCCTCTAAAGGCCACCACCTGGAAGACTGAGAACACACCCAGCTGGACTTGTGTTCTCTTCGTGGACTTCCTTGGGTGGCTAGATGGCTGCTGTGCAGACAGAGCGCTGGGCTAGAGGGGCCATGGATCTGATTCAGAATGGCAGCTCTTAAGTCTTTGGCTTACCTTCAAGGTGCTCTTCATCTCCAGAGCATCTTGTTCTACTTTCCTCCTTGCGTGCTCCTTTTCCTTCCGGTCCTCAATTATCGCTTGTTCACAAGCCAAACACTGCAGGAAGCAAGCATTAGAACTGAGAGAGGAGCTCTGATGCTCACTGAACATTTGACTTCCTTCCACCTCTCAGCCACGTGTTCCACATGTGTGTTTGTGGGTCCTTCTTGTGTTTCTCTCAGTTGAACAGACTGTTCGGTTCTTTGGCTCAGAGGACTTGCACCACTTTTAGAAGCTATGGGCCTTGGAAGCTTTTTTCCGCTTTCCAGAATACTGGAACCCAATGAAACTGAATTCAGGGAGAATTGGACAAAAGGACATTCTTTTTTAAACACCACTTTGGAATTAGTGTGATGTTGGCTGGTGGCTGGGCTGAGTGGACCACTGGTTTTTTTTTTGCTTGAACCCTTGGCTGTCTCTGATCCATTTCCCCAAAGGATGCTATGAGACTATTGAGTTCTTAGCAGTGTTGATATTTTATTTAGTGCAAAATAGCAATCCAGGTTTGAGGTAGAAGATAGAACAGGTAAAAGAGTACATTTCTTGCAACTGTAATCCAAAGCACATATGTCTTGGTTAGACAAAAGCCAGATACAACTTTATTCATACTACTGAACAGGGAGATTAAAAGATTGAGACAAAGGAAGGTACAGAAGTTGAACAAGTATAGCTTCTGCTTTGAAAAGCTGTCTCTAACTAACTGAATGCTTGTTACATTTCACAAGGCTAATTGCAAAGCTATGCAGTTTAGACAAAACACCCTCCAAGGCATTCTCAGAGGTCATTCGGGTTCTTTTTTACAGATCTCAGGCCTCTCCGAACCTGAACCAAAGCCTTTGACATCACAAAGGGGTTGGACCATTTCATGGAAGTCAAGCAGATCAGTGGCCATTAGCTTTGATGGCAGTGGGACTGCCTCTGGGTAAAAGGGAGGTCTGAAAGCTCTAAAGGCCACCAGCCCTGCCAGGAGATTGTGAGCAGAGCCAGCTGGATTGGTGTTTTGCTAGTACTAGGCTTCTGGACTAGCTGGGCCAAGAGTCTGATCCAGCAAGGTGTTTCTTCCATTCTCAAGAAGTAGGACTTTACAGAATCCCACCACCAAAAAGCAAATTTATATAACAAAAAGGGTGATTGTTCCTTCTGGGTTTCTTCCATTATCCTGACGATGGAAAACCTGGAATTTATTGTAATCGTGTGCCTGGAAGCATTGCCTTTGCAAAGAGGGCATTAAATACCTGTGTGCTATCCTGTAACTCATCATGGCTTCTTTCTGACTGAAAGTCTGGGAACCCTTCCACAAGATGTGGTGCTGGCTGCCAGCTTGACCAGCTTCAAGGAAGGACTGGACCANNNCATGGAAGTTAAGGGGATTAACGGATACTAGCCTTGTAGGCAGTGT
>JAJFZI010660256.1:0-10042 GCA_022379055.1 Anilios bituberculatus
ACACACAGTTTAGTCCACTTTTTTTTTCCAATGAGGTCACACTTGTGCAATAGCGCTGCAGCTGCTTCTGGGCCCTTTCAGGCTATTTCAGAGAGACTAAGGCTCAGGCGGGTGGGCAGAGCTCTAACTTGCAGGTAAGTCTTGGTCCCTAAGCTAAAGCCTATTCAGTCTTATGGATGATTTGCCCTTGCTAGGCATAGTAACTCCTGATTAAGCAAAGTATACTTTTATTTAGTAACAAGCAGAGAACTTAGGTGGGGGAATCCCCCTCTTCCTTTCTCATCAAAATGATGGAGAGTAGAAAATTACCCTTCTCAGGGAATGCAACCACCAACAGCCATGAAACCATTAGCAATATCATGGCATCCTTTCTCTTTTTTAGTTTGGATTTTATTCTCTGATTAGTCCAAACTGGGATAACAATAAACTAAAACCAATTCTAAAAACAAACATTCAGCATCTTCTTTAACATATTACATTGTTCAGGCAAAGTGAGAGTATTTTCTTCTTCCCACAGTCATGCATTTACATTAATATTTCTTCCTCTTTCAACATAACTGCAGCAGCATATTTTTACAAGGAGTTTACATGAAATTCGTTTGGTTTTCTTCCCTCCCCAGGGAAACAAATGAAATAATTTACAGGTCCACATTCTTTAAATGATATATGGCCCTTCCCAGTTTATATCTGATTTGCCCCCCTTAATGAATTTTAACAGAAATACTTGATCTCCAGTGTCAAACACTCTTTCCACCCCACAGTGATCATATCTTTCCTTCTGTTTTTTTCTGAGCAGATTCCCAGACAAGTCCCAGAGTGTTTTGTAGTTTTTTCATGAATTAGAATCAGGCAGATCAGCTACACCACCTTCAAATTCACCTTGGAGAAAGGATAAAGGACTATGTACTTCTCCTCTGAACTGCAACTAGTTTGGAGAAAAGTCCATGCTAGCTTGTGGTGTGCTTTTGTAAGCAAACAACATAAAAGAAATAGCTTGGTCCCATCCATGAAGATATCTAGAGCATAAGCCTTCATCATCTTGCCCAGGGTTTGTTAGAACTGTTCCACAAGTCCATTAGTCATATAAGCCACAGCTTTCAGATGTTCTATTCCAGCAGGCTTAAATAATGCTTGAGTCAGGTTAGCTATAAAACATGGTTCACCACTTAAAGGATAGTTTGGGGAATACCCAATGTGGACCAAACACTCAACAAGGCTTTTGCAATGTTCTGGGCAATTATTGAACTCATGGGGATAGCATCAGCATATCTAGTTCAATAGTCAGTGATGCTCAACATAAATCTTTTCCAAGATCTTGTTGCAGATTCAAATAGTCCAAGGACAGCTATTCCCACTCTCTGAAAAGGAGTGCTAACTAAAGGCAGGGTTTGAAATGGTGCTCCTCAGGGACTCTCTGAGATGTATCACACCATTTGCAAAAATCCTTCACAAATGATGACACCAAAGGCCAATAGAAGGGCCTGGAAATCTGGATTTGTGTGCACAGCATAGCCAAGTGACTAGATCACAACTAGGTGTGAGGTAGCTGTTAACAGTTGTCTCTGATATTTAGAAGGTACTAGCAGTTGGCTTTGAATTTCTCCCATGGCTTTCTCTAGGAATTCTCTATATAGTAGTCCCACGATCAAACAAATCTTACCAGGTTCTCTTTGCTTAGCAGAAGCTTCTTATCAACACAATCTCTGCATTCTTTTTTTTTTCAGCCTCTTTAAATTCCAAGCTTGTTACTGGCAGGTTCTTTGGCTTCAATGAATCTATTTGATCTCCCAAATCCAGGAACTTCTTTTTCAGATCTTTGCTTGGCAGAATGCTGAGGAGTTTCTCCTTCCAGGAGGGGCTCAACAGTTTCTGAAGCCTCACTTTTTTCTGGACAGCTTTGTTTCTTTTTTAGGAGCAGAGAATTTGATATCTTCATCTTATTCTTTGCAAACTGATTAAACTCAGGAATTTCTTTCTCACTGGCAAATTATTTTTTCTGTTTTGCCTGAAATCTAATTACAGTTCTCATTTGGGCAACCTCAGAACCTAGGTTGTTCTCAATTAAGCAAAGTCTGTTGTTTTGGGCATCTACTGCCAACGTTTTTTGTCCTCTTACTCCTTGTGACTAGGGCTAAAGGATCTACACATCCCTTCTCAGACAAGTATGGTATCACAGGCAAATTACCCTGCAATTACTCAGGATACACATATTTGGCAGAGATTGAACTAACATCTGCACCCATATCCCTAATTCCCAATATTTTCATCCGTTAATGCAAATAACTTCTTGAAATAGACTTTTAGCCCATTCCAACTGATCTGGTTTAATAACCTATGGTTTGCTCATTTGCTACAGTGTTTCTCTCTCAGACAATTCTATTTGTTCCCCTTCTTGAGCAATTAACTCTTTCATCTGCAGTTTCTGTGTTTCCTTTTTTTAAAGTAATTTGGGGCAGTCCCCTTTAAGACATCTCTCTTTGTTTTAAATAACTGCTGTCTCTGGCGCCAGTATTGCTAGTGTAGGGCATTCAGGATGGGCTGCTCCAGGCCACCACCCCTGGGGGCAGCCCACTCCCTCTGGCATTGCAGCTGTGTGGCAGAGCTACCCAGACTTTGCTAGCTGCTGCAGCACTGGGGAGGAGTCTGACACTGGAAGGCTTCTTTTGGGAGAGAAGGAAACTTCCCTGCCAGCTGCTGGCAACATCAGCAAAGGTCTTGATCCCAGCAGCTGGCAGGGAGACTTGCTCCTCCCCCCCAGGGGTCAGATTATTGCATGCATGTGCTACGCAAGCAAAAATCTGACATCACCATCCCAGGCCTCACTAAACATTGCAATGCCACTGGTCTCTGTGTCTCTGGTGGATTTGCTTGCCAGAAGCAGACTTTCGCTTTGCTTTTCTCAGTAGGAATTGAAGGTTTCTCATCTGGTAAGGATGTGTGATTGCATTTGGCTTGCTTCTGTTTAATCTCCCTTCCCGCTCTGAAGTTGACTCTATACTTTGTTGTTTTTATTTATTAGATTTCTTTGGGAAACTCATAAGGAAATCATGTGATTAGCCATTCTCACAGCTTCTTTGGTTGCTGAAGGCTCTTGGTCCAAAATTAAAGGAGTAAAATTTCTGGGAACATTCTTTAAGATGTGTTCTTTCAAAATCTAGCCCCTTATTTCAACCATGGAACTTACATCAGCTGTTTCCTGTCAGATCTTGCCAGGAATGCAGTAAAGCAATCTTCTTCCTGGATCTGGTTCATTCTGAATTTGTTGCAACAAGATTCTTCAAAAAATGCAAATCTCTCTGTGTTGTATGGCTTCTCCAGGCCATACCTGTAGTAGAACCTCAGAGATGGCCAAAGGATAATTTGACTCCAAGCCACACCTGTAATCATATGAGGTCACAAGGGGTATAAAACAAGGTGGACAAATGACATTCCTGTGGGTGTAGCCATACATGACACATAGTCCTTATGCCTTGAACAATGAGGGTGTCCATGTTAATAATACGTAGTACCCTGTCTCTCAGATGCCGGGGCAATGACCTGTTGCAACATGGGTTAAAGTCATGTATCGTACCATGGATGCATATGTTTGTGTAAGTATGGTTACTAGCTTTTCTTCTGTGGCAATGTAGTAGTGAGAAGTATAATGCTTCTCTCATATATGCTGGAATCTAAATCACCCTGCATTTATAATCGCTTCCACTTATTTGTAAACTAATAAATTTTACTATCCTCACTTTAGGTGTGGTTTGGCTAATTTAGGGAATGAATGGTGCACAGCACTCTCTCATGCTGATAATTTGAAGAACTTGTAGTCATTATGCTTGGCTCAAAGCATTCTAACCAGGCTGTCTGCTAAATTGCCCTTGATTCTAACCTCCTCTGATTCACTGACTCCTGGGTTCTCCCAGATCAGTGCAGACTGTGATCAGGTTATCTCCAGCATGGTACTGAGTGGTCAAGGGACTCCTTCCTGTTGCCCTAATCATCAGACAGCTGAGGCAATTCCAACTGAGGCTTCATGAACTCCATCTATTCCTTCATGTTCCCAGACAGTCGTCCTTGCTCTCCTGGAGGTTGTTCTTCTTCTTCCTCAGAGGAAATAGAGACTATCACCTTATGCCTGGTCTTCTGCAAAGGTGAGATGGAGTCATCGGCACAGAAACCTCAATTTCAGTCAGTCCTTCCTCATCTGCCATAAAAGACTTCTTCCTGCATTCTCACTGGAGTCTGTTTTGCATATAATTCAGATTCTATAGCACTGGCCACCATGTTATGGAACCATGATCAGAATGATTAGTTTTTCTCAACCCCCTCTCAGGGCATGAGGCAAGATGAGACAAAGCTTAGCAGTCTTCATTGGCAAATACAGATGTCCATTATGAGGTAGAAGAGAGCTGAGACAGGCAACTGAGATCCCAAGTCTGTCCCATCTGAGAATTAACCAAGTATCCAAAGCATAGTTTGTAACTTAGAGTAACACATGGTTCTCTATGCATCTAGCAAGTCTAGCATAGCGTACTTTTATCTAATAAGAAGCACAGGGCTGCTCAGGTTTCTCCACAAGATCAGACATTTCTTAGGAGGGGGAATCCGCCCTTCTCCTGCTCACCCTTTCTCATCAGAATAGTGGAGAGTGGAAAATTCCCTTTCAGGTTTCGATTTCCCTTTCTCAGGGAATGCAACCCACTCAACACTCATGAAATACCAGCAATATCACGCTATTCAATAAATGAAAGATTCACAATCCTGAGGGAAGGAAGCAATGCCAGAAAAACTGTATATGGACTGGGTGTTAAGCAGAACAGATGCCAGCTGATAAGGCATACTTTTGAGTGCATGGACTTCTCTTATGCAATGCTCTACTTTACAATCAAAAAAATCCTTGCTTCGGGGAATTTGGAATACAGTTATACAGTGCAAGATCATGTAAAATCTCAGCAGGTGGCAGCCTACAGCTGACCTTGACTGATCTCTAAGCAACATATCCTTGGAAGAGCCCTGCCTGGGAAGCTCAGGGTTGTAGGCTTGACTGGACAGTGGAAAAAAACATCATAAGAAGTCAGTGGCATGTAGTGCCAAGAAAACTGCACAGATGCAGGCAGCCAGAAGATGTCTCTATGGGTTTTTAAGTAACACAAGAAATATTTATGAAAACATATTCAAACTAAGTTCAGCTTCCTTAACGTTAACTGAAACCAATCACAGAATTACCTATTTATATTCAAAGGATCTAACCTAAATGTTTTTTTAAAGATAAATCACAACCAAACCATTACAGCCAAATATAGACCAGAATAACTAGATTACCGTATTAAGTTTAGGGTGAGGGTGAGACTTTAATATTTCTGTCATTATTTTCATATTATCAGAGCAGTATATCCTGTCTTAGCCACAAAAGGCATGTTATCTGAAGGTGAGAATATTCCTGCCTTGTTAGTGCCTCATTGTCTGAATAGCCTAAAGCCTATCTTCAGTCTTTCAAGATCCCTTCCACCCTCTGAAGTATGCTATTGTCTGCTCCCAGAGCCCATTTTTTATACCAGGCCTGGGAAACTCTCACAAAATGCTAAGAGCAATATAGGCTGATGAATTCCAAATGGGAATATTCACTCAGTGCTTATATATAAATGGTTCTTTATCAGACTAGAGGTAGGCTTTGTGGGGCTATCCACAGCGCTACATTCAACATCTTTCAATAAGAATATTTCATAAACTGTCAGATGTCACAAGACCAGTATGGATAAAATAATAGTCTTACAAAATTTAAATGTAGTTGTATAGGATGGAGACTTTCCTGTCATGTAGCAGTACAGGTGAAAGGATTACAGATAGGATTGCAGCTGATCACATCCAGAAAAAAAACCCTGCCATCATTATTGGGATGCAGCTGCAAAACAAAGAGGCCCATGTGATTTTAGGCTGCACGTAGTTTCCAAATAAAACGAATTGTTTCACTTTATTCTGTACAAGGCAAACCTCAGCTGGAATGCTGTGGCTAGCTTTGGGCACTGTATTTTAAGAAGGATGTAAAGAAACAAGAATAAATTCAGAGCAAGAAGTGAAGAATGTCAGCTTTATGTGAAACATGTTCCATAAAAAAATGCAAAAAAATAATAATTATAATGAATGTGGAACAAGTTGGTGATCCTTTGAAATATCTAAAGGGTTGTCATATATATCACTTAAATTACAGGAAATTAATTCAAATTTTGGGAGAAATCTCTACTAAGCAGCAGCTATTAGCTGATACTATCTGATCTCAGAAAGCAAAGTAGAATCTGGCTAATACTCTATTTGGATCGGCAATCATCAGGATATTATGAGGCTGTAGACCAGATTGCAACATTTTTTAAAATTGTGGAAGAAATAAACAGAAAACCACTTCTCTACCATAGCTATGAAAACCACAGATGTATCCATGGGGTCACCAGAAGCCATCCTAGACTTAAAGATGTCCCTTAAAAAAAAGGTTTTTAGGCAATGGCTAATCAGATATTTTGAACTTTTTGTATCTAGCATGAACTTCAGAAACCCTTCAACTCCATGATTCTATCTTTTCCCCAAAGCAATAAAGTAGGAGAGTTATTATAAAAATTGGTAGTGACTCAATAATGTCATCCCACATCAATACTAAATCTCAGTCACTGCTCTATGCAATAAAACAGAAAATTAAAGGCAGAAGTAAGACAAGAAATAGAAGGAAGCAAATATTACGTTCCTCCAACCCCTTTCCCAAAATAATATGCCCTATCCCACTAAGGCCTGGCCTCCTTCCATGCAGGCTGGCTTCAATGGCTTTGCTGGAAGAAGTGCTGATACTGGGAACACTGAGCTAGTTTCTAAAAACAAGATTGCTAAGCAATGGATGTAGATTAGAGTCTCAGAACCTGAAAACCGTGCTCTCCCATCTCTTCTTCCAAGCTATGGGAGTCAACTGCAGGAGGAACCCTCCTTTTCTTCAGTCAGTCCTCCCACCGCATGATCTGCTCCACCATTCATTTCATGGCTAGAGATATAACCACTCTCATCTCAAAGTGAACAAGCCCATAACTCTCAGCATTGTCTCCTCCCCAAGTAATGTCATTGCCCATTCAGAACTGGTGCCTTAACCTGAGGGTATATCTTCCACCTTCATACTAAGTATGCAATGTCTTGATGTCCTTTGAGGAGAGCCAAAGAGATCTGAAAAATTGTAGGAACTTAAATCCCTTCCACCTTTGTATTTCACGATCCAAGTCTCTCCCCAGTAACTTTTCCAAAGGCAAAGAAGTGCCCCCTTTAAACCATGCCCTGTGGTTTGTATGACTGTGTGTTTCACTGTATGTGGGGAACAGAGTGAGGAAAGATGCCAATTGGAGCCTGCTGCCAAGGGTAGAGGTTGATTGGGAATTCTGGGTGTCACAGTCCTAAGTCATCTGCAGGTTCCGAGGTTGGGGAAGGTTTGTCATGCCAATGAATGATTAAGGAGAGGGAAGGATTTTTGTCGCCTTCTTAAACATTGCCGCGCAAGCAACAAGTGGAAGCCATTCTCCCTCTCATTCGTTCTCAAGATTTCCAGCAAAGGCTTTTGCTTCAGACTAGCAGTGGCCCTGAGAAAGAGGACCGCGTCTTCTCCGGCCAACACAGAACTTGAAGCCAACTTCTGCGATCCCGACTCTAAGCTTGGCATCATCCCTCTTACAAAACGGGCGCAGAATAAGAGATAACGAAGTGAAACCCACCTGATCGTGGAGCCTCGCCGTTCGTTCACCGTCACTTCTGGTTGCGAACGGGAATAAAGTTCCCACCAGATCTGTAACCTCCGATGCTCGCGGTTCTTCTCCTCAGTGCTTGACTGGCTAATGGGATGAAGAATGAAAGTCTGGCCACCTTCTCCTCCTCCTCCTCCTCCTCCTCCTCCAGACCGGTCGATTCTCTCCAACCCGGAGCGCCGGCAAAACCGAAAGGGGAGGAACTGGCTGAAGCAGCGGGTCCGAAGTCTCCGGCAGACGTCAGGCGTTGAAGAGTCCCTGGGTGGGGCTCAGCTCGACGCCTAAAGAGAGAGCCAGCAGAGGCAAAAGGCAGGAGCGGAGCGCGGGGCCCTTGCCGAAGAAACGTAGCTCCGATCGGGCGTAGCAGCCTGCCTTTGGTCGGCATAAGTACCTCTACGACCACCTTGACTTACTTGGCTATATTTAAGTAAGGCTCGCCTACGACACAATCAGTAGCGTCTGGTTGTACGAACGGCTAACCACTTTCTGAAGTAAAGTAACGCGCCAAGCTACCTAAAAGGGCAGGGGGAGGTCTAGAAGATCAATACACTCGTAGCGGCTAAACATAGATCTCTGCTACTAAGAGTTGTATTCTGCAGTCTCACCAATCCAAGTTAGCTAATTATAACAGCTGTACTTCAGCCCACGTGTTTTAGCCCCAGATCTGTCCCTACTACTTTGAAGCCTGGGCCTTTTATGAGAGTACATCGGAAAACAGGCACTCAGATTTTAAACTATTATGAAAGATGGCCTTGGAAGAGGCCATGGGCTCATGTGTACTTACTCTCACATTTTTCCATTAGATCACAAGAACACATACTTTTTGAATATGGAGGAATTGTTATTGGCGGGGAAATAATGTCTATCAGTGCCTGGTGCCATTCTGAATCTCTACCAGAAACTTGGGTTGACAGATATTTATATGGTATGCCTTGTAAAGGCAGTTCTCCCAAAGTCCTTTTTTACAGTTGTAGCCCTACTCTCCATGACTGGCAGCTGGCCAGTAAGATGATGCACACACCCAAGCAATATTGCTTGCAGAACCGCCCCCTTTAGCTAGAAATTTGCAATTTCTATTGTCCATTCTTGGGACTCCTTTGTAAGAGTGATGGGGGTGGAACAGACGCTGAAGCCCTTCTGACCTTGCATTCAGCTAACAGAGGCTCAGTCTGGCATAGGGTGCTGAGAAAGTTCAGGGCTGCTTACTGCAACCCCTTCTTACTGTAAGGCATTCTCTTTTCCTCCCACTCTCTGAAAAACAGGGTCCCCTCCCCTGCCAGCAACTCCATGCTAGCATCCTGCAGAACAGGTTACTGGATGGTGATCCCCTGTGGGGCCTATAGCTTTGCTTTGCTTAGTTATCAGAATACAATTGCCCAATTTATTGTGCTTTAAAACTCAAGCCTCTTCCAGCTGCTGGAAAGTCACTGGGGCCCTATGAACTACTGGGTTTATCAAAGGGTGGGGGAAGGAGATATTTCTTCATGTGTTTGTGGAATCTCTCAGTATGTACATCTCTGTATGTGCGTTATCCTCTTTTTCATAGTGACAAATAACCCCCTCCCCTTTTCCCAAAGTTGAATATGGATGGAAAAAGACATCTTTCTTGTGCATTCACACATCCCAGTTTAAAAAGTCTAGCCTGAAAAACCTGTCTGACCAGAGCTGATTGGTGTGTGTGTGTGTGTGTGTGTGTGTGATATGGCTCTTTCAAATCAGTTTGGCAGAGTTCCCTTGTGGAATGCACCGTTCTCTTCTTAGGTGTTCCCATGCAAGCTTACCCTTAAAAACTCTGCAGTGCAAGCAGTGTTTTTAGTAATCACATTGAAAGATGGAGCCTGCAATCAGCAACACCTAGAAGTTAAGAGCATACAAATGGTGCCGGAGTAGCCCATCTCATGAACATAGAGCAAAACCAACAGGAAAATAGCTTGGTAAAACTTGTTCTCATCATGATCAGGAAAAAAAAGTATATATATTTGTAATGTAACTAGTGAACATCTCCCTATGTAAACTGACAAGATACTCCTTTTTTCTTCTACTGGCAGGTTCAACTATATACACTGCTGTATATGTGTCTAGAGATAATCTTCCAGAAGACCCATAGATCTATGTTAAAAAAAAAAAAAAGGCTGCATAAAAATTTGAACGTACCTATTAGGCATCATGCAGGCTGATGCTTCTGCTCAAGACAGGTGTCCAGTTTAGTCTGCACAGAGCTGGCAGCACTGAGTTGCCCCATACCACTTCTGCAGTAGGTTGGGAATATAACTAGTAAAAATTAAACTAAA
>JAJFZI010660270.1:1184-3684 GCA_022379055.1 Anilios bituberculatus
AAAAGTCCTGGTTTGACTTGATTGACTCTCATATATACTCTCTGTGTGTGTACATACTGTATATATATATTTAGGGTTGGCTGACACTATAAGAGGTGAGTTGGTGATATAACACTGTGATTGGAGTCAGAAGAGAAGTAAGAGAGATTTTGCCCCAGTGGTTCTTTTCTTTCTCTTTGTTTTAATTTGGATAGATATATTAACGTTTCCAAAGTATAACACCTAATTTCCTCCTCCTCTTTTTTCTCTCCCCCACCCCCACCCATTTCATCAGCAGAAAACAACATCTCCAGTATTCAATAGTTTGGTCTTGAAGTTCAGGACATAGTCCTGGAGGAGTCTGAGAACTGCAGATAAGGAGCTTTAGGAATAAAAGAAGTATGATTTTATAAAAACAATTGAACTTTTGGTTTGGATGGAACTACATAGTATGAGAAAAAGTGGTTTTCCCAACACCATGTTTTCCTCTGAAAGTTAACAGAAGAATAGTGATATCTGAAAGCAGGAAGCAGGGAGATGGTGTTAACCTTCCCATCAAATGCTGATTCTGTTTTTGCAAAAGCCTTCCCAACTATCTTTCCTCCAACTGGACTCCAATCACAACCAACTATTGAGGGACAAACAGAAAGGAATTGGGTAGAAGAATCCACAAACCTAGGATGCATGAGGGAGGCACACAATTCTTGCCTGTCCCTTCTCCCTTGCAATATCTTCATTTTACTTGGCATTAGTCAGTTCATTGCCAGTAATTAGCCATCAAGTATTGAGAAATTAAACCATGGGTGAAGATGTCATGAGTGCAAAGCAAACCATTATTATCCATTAGGGACACATGTCAAAACCTCTGCAATGTCAAAGCATTGTGGGTTAAGTACCAATGAATGCTGTTGAAAAGTAAAAGGTCACTGGCTGTTTTATCCTGCTCTGATGAAGTAGCCAATCAAAATATGATTCTCACAGACAAGTGAAGTGTGGCCACTGGACCAATAAAGAGAGAATCACAAGTAAGTCAGAAGTATACAACAGCACCAGGTGATGTACAGATTAAAAAACGAATTCAAATTAGTTAATTGAGGAAGTTAATTAATTATGCAATATGATACTATTGTTATTCTATTCTATCTATTGTTTATTTTTCAACTATCTCAGATGTTCATCCATTCATTATAAAGCTGGTCATACCTACTGACATTTAAAGCTCACTTCAGAGATTCTTTCCTGACGTGCAAGCTGTGTTATAAAATTCAGAGACCTTTAAGCATTTGATTCACTTCTCAAGCAAACCCTTTGCAGGAAGCTAAGAAGGCATCAGAAAGGCCACAGAGTAGCAAGCTCCTCCTCCTCCTTTCTGGCATTTTCCAGCTGCTGCCCATGTGGCATCAGGAATGCAATGCTTCTGTTTCTGGCTCATAGAAGGGTCTTTTTCATTCATTTGTTGACTCAGGGAATTGCTGCTGCTATTACCTTGCCTTTGCCGTTTACACAGCAAATATGTCACATACAATTTGGATCAGAGCTTCTTTTACCAAACATCAGTGTATCTGGTTTGCATCCACTACATCTGGCCAATCTGTTTCCAGTCAGTGAGAACCATTCAATCCCTGATAGATTGGAAGGGTGTGATTTTATTTACATACAGAGACAGGGTGTAGGGTGTTTGGGATACAGAGATATGTTTATGGCTTTGCATTTGCCAACTGGCGAGGAGAATAGCAAAGGTCAGAGAAGGATAACAAGCCACTCAGGTTTCCAAGTGAGTGAAACATCCCTGATGTTTGATATCTGTCCTTGGAAGGGCAGTTTATGAACAAGGCTGCTTGCTTGATTTGAAGGTTTTACCATTTGGCAGAAATCCCTCTCCACCCGAATGAACTGATTTGATAAGGTAGATCTTTTGCAGTCAATATTTTACAGTACAAAGGGCAAAGGACAGAAAGTAAGAGGCTTCCTAATCTATAATTCTTTGGCATTTTGGTAATAGAGCAGATATCCATGTTGAAAACTGGACTTGGACATTGCTGCCACCTCACTCCCTTCTATTAAAATGAATTTTAATCATTTGAAAAAGTGGCAAGTGGGATTAATAAATGGCTTTGTGATGATGGAATTCTGGAAGCTGTATTCCTCTTGACACATGTTGGAAAGTCTGATTAAGAAGAATTATCTAGATGAGCTATTATACCTAAGAAAACACATGGTCATTTTACTACTAAAAACAAAACAGTTCAGGGGACATTTCGTGCTTGGGCACATTCATGCTGGAAGCAAAATTTCCAGGTGAGGCTCAGGTGAGGCTCTTTTGCAACCCTTCAGCGGGAAAGGAATGTACAGCATTGTTGTTTTTTTTTCATTATTAGCCTAATTCCATTAGATTAATTTTTATTGGTGAAATCAGCAGGACTCTCACTTTGCCCTATAGGTTTTGATAGGAAAGAACAGACAATTGAACTAAATGTTAAGACTTCACCCAAGCTAGCCAGATCACAAACATGATTTGTAT
>JAJFZI010660270.1:8684-12982 GCA_022379055.1 Anilios bituberculatus
CCTAGTCTAACCCCAGACAATAAAGGAATCTACTAAACTGTCCTCAGTAGGTATCCATCTATTTGAAAGCTTCTTGTGTGTGGCAGTCCATCACTATATTAGGAAGATTGTTCCCATTTAACAGCTTTTATCATTTTATGTGCAGCCTGAATCTTCTTTTAATATCAATCGGCTGGTCCATGCAGTGGGGTGCTGGTATATTTCTAAGAACCAGCTCCCTAAAAAAAAGAGGGGGGAGTGGAATCAGAGGCAGGTGTAAAAGGGCCAGATTAGACACATTGGAGTGCCAATAGCTGAGATGGGGGAGTGCATGGGACAAGGGAAATAAGGAGCATTTGGAATGCCACAGAACATCACACACATTGGAATGCCACGTAGGGTTATTTTTAGTTTAAAATAATAATATAAAGCCATTTCTAGCTTTTTTGGAAAAGCCAAGCAAGTTGTTTGGTCTGTCAAAGACTCTAATGGTACATTCTTGCAAAAAAAAAACAAAAAAAAAACAGTAAGAATTCTATAGATTTTGTTTTATTTCAAGTCAGACTGTTGGTCCTGGTTGCTCAGTATTATGCAGTATGAAAATAGAGGGATGGTAAAAAGCATGGGTTTTTTTATTTGTTTGTTTTGGATTGTTGATTAAACGTTGGTTCTGATGGTTTGGGTTCAGAAAGAAAGAAAAAGGGACTTCACATGACCTCCCTTAACTTCTAGTAAAGTTCCCTTGAGGTCATCTTCTTCTGTTCCTTTTACTATTCCTAAAATATCAAGAGTCTCGTCTGGTTCTTGTTTCTCTGTGTTTTATCTGCAGCCAATGACTGCTTGTAAAGAATTTCCAGAAAGACTGAGCCAAACGGCACCACCAAAGAGTACTTCAAAAGCTCTTGACCTTAAGAAATATTGTTAGGATTTTGTTCTGTCATTGTTGTTGGCAGAGAGAATCCTAGTCACAGCAACCAACAGCCTTGACTTGCCAGCTTGTCCCTCACATCATCTCTGGGACACAGGGCCTCTCAGCCCGTGGGGTAGAAGAGCAGACTGCCTGATATTGTGCAGTCAGGATAGGGAAGCGCAGACTGGTCAAAATTTGTTCTGGGCCAGTGCCTCATTTGCCAGATATTATTTCATTCTACTTTTTGCCACTTTAAAAAAGTGAGAAAATCCACACAATTTTTCCTCGTGCCTTTTTAAAAATGCAGCTGCTTCTCATATGCATGCCTGTATTTATATTCTGCCTTCCTTACAGGAACTTAAAATGGTGTCTGTCCTACTCCCTCCTACAAATTTATCTCCCAAACAGCTTTTTTAGGATAGGCTGGCCTGTCACCCAGCATGTGACTCCAACTTTAGACTTCAACCTGGGCCTCCCAATTCCAGTTTAAGACGCTAATAATCCCATCCCTAAGCATAACGTTCACAGGTGCAGGCTGTTCTTTGGAGACATCACTTCCCCAAATATTGAGTTTGTGCATTTGTGAGTAGTAACCCACAGATAATATGGAAGCCCACAGATAACATTGTTTATGAAGGAGAAGGTTTTTTTATTTTGATTCTGAAGCTTAGTAGACTCACTTTGACCAGAAGGAAGGAGAGGGAGAATCAAGGACCCCAATCTTGCACCCCTAGGGAAAAAAGGGAAATTAAAAAAATCAAACAAATGAACTAAACCAAAAAGAAGGTAAAGTCTCTGGTCCCTAAAACATAAAGTGCTGAATATCATAGGGCTCCTTAGCCTTTCACTATTTTCTCCAGCTACTTTTCCTCTGCCTTTTTCTTTCTTTATCAGTAAAAATAAATCAAATTATTCATGTAAAACACAGTTGTTATTTAATTTAATGTACAAATATGTTGGTTTTATTATCTCTGGTGCATTCTAAAACAACGCTTTAAATTATTTTGGGGTGTTTTTTTAAGATTTCCTTTTTTCAAGAGTAGAGAGGAAATTTTAACCACAGACATCTGACCTTGGAAATTCTGTCCTGAACTCCCCTGGAGTCTCTTAGGCCAATTCTTTCCAATACCAGAATTTCAATTAAAAACAAGGCAAAACGGGGCTTGCCAGAAGAGGAAGGTCAGAGAAGAAGTCCCAGATCCAAAGCCTATCTATGTTCCCCACTCTCCTCCTTCCTCAACCAGCTTCTAATTTATGCCAGCCACGAAGATGGTTTCAGTGGAAGGAAATTCATTTTAATATAAAATAATGTTGATTTTAAAAACCCATCATCACCAAGGATGACAAGAAGGAAGGCAAATCCCATTCCTCTCTCAATTCCACTCTGCCAATAAAATCCCAGCAGGAATTTAGATGTGGCAGTTTGCAAACGGATAAGACAGATGTTAATTTCCTCTGTTTAAAGAAGATCCAACTTACTTGGACCAAATATGGTTCCTTCCCAGGCTGGTGGATCAGACTGTTATGTAGCTCCCCGCTCCTGGCCCCACTCGTTTGTCATCCTTGTTACAGTCTGAAATTAGGAGTGGGGGAGCATTTTAAATACATGCACACACGCACACACCACCAACACACATTCACAGACACACTTATTGGGCCAATTTGAACTACGTCTCTCAACTTACAGAGGCAGAACACTGAGTCCCAGGCTGCAGGCCACTGTGGCATTATTGGAGTTCTCTTGCAAAGTAAACTATGGTGAGCAGTTGAAGGCAACAGTGGATTTCAAGAGCTGGAATGGAAAGAGAAGAAAAGCAAGGTTAAACTCCATTACTTTTGGCATAAAAAACATGCTTGCTGTTTCCATAACTCTTTATGACTACAAGTCTTTTGGCAATAGGGGCTATAGGAAATCTAATAGAAACCAGCAAAAGCAGAAACCGAATCTGTAACTCTGCATGTTATAGAATAATGCTCAGGCTGGGTCTTATATACATAAAGGGGAAATACCAATTTTAAAATAACAAAGGTTATGCTATGGAAAATTCCAGCTGAAAGTGATTACTGGACTCTCAGAATTTTTTTTATAAGGACACTTTTGTCATGTAGTGCTTTCTCCATTAGGTTATGCTGTTTGAGAAATCCTGCCTAATAAGGTTCAGTACACACAGTAACTCTCACTACTATGATCATATTTGCCTCTTCTCCAAGAAGTACCCTCTCATTCAATCTGTTTTATTTTCAGGTAAACCTGTATCAGATGGCATTTTGAGTCTGCAATCCTGTTCACCCTTTCCTCTGGGCAAGCTCTGTCAAATTCAGTGAGACTTGCTTCCAAGACAAGTACACTGAAATAAAACTCTCCTGTAAGCAAAATCAAAGAAAAATGGACCTTCATTGCAGCAGCTGTGAGGCTACCACAGTCTAACAGGTTTGTTTTAGACCTTTGTTTTTCTCTACTTTCCTAGCTAAGGAAGAACCACCTGTGTGATCCTCACATGATTAAATAAATGATCTTCAGATAAATAGGCCTTTTTTCCCCACTGCATTTAGGTATTGTTCCAGGGTGTAAATGAGGCTATTCTTTGCATCATGTTCTGTCCAGAAAGCATATAGTGGATTTCTTTAGAAAAATCATTCAATTGCTTGCAGTTGTCACCTGAATTCTCTGCTTAGCTTTCCTTCCATAAGAGTAGGAACCTGCAAGCAAAACTTTTTCAGAAATGTTAGCACAGGCACTTCTTTCCCCCTTGATCTCTAAAACAATGGTTTTCTACCAATTACAAGACCTTGGAGCAGGAACAATCTTCACCCAAATTAATCAAAAGAGGAGCTATATAAGAAAAAGAAACGCTGATAATAACTTCTTAGTGGTCTGTTACAGGACCACTGTTAGAGAGAGATCCATACATTTTTGCCATTTTTTTCTGAAGTATACCTTTCACCTACCAAAGATTCGAAATCAATTCCATATACATGCCTCTGCCAAATAGCAGTCCTAAATCCTAAATTATCCAAGGTGGCTTCCATAATCTTTATGAAAGGAAATAGTAAGCCTTCAAAGAAAGAAGGATTTTAAACAAACTCGGGTTCAAAGAGAATTGCCACATGCCGCCAGACGGTAAGAATGATAATATTTTCCTAAAACCTCTTTAAATCATTACACAGATTTTTTGCCGTTTCTTTCTCATTGCCTCTTACTGAAGACATACCCTCAAAGGAGAGAGCCAGACAAGGAGAGAGAAAGAGTGGGAAGAATATGCTTCAGTTTTCTTTAGCACTCTATAATGGGTGCTTTTGTTATGGTTTCACTGCTTTTTCTTATTTTCACAGCACGCTATTCTCTCATTGATGATCAGCATGAGACTTGATGGGGAAGGAGAGGAGAGGATTGCCAGACATCCCGGAT
>JAJFZI010660437.1:0-10159 GCA_022379055.1 Anilios bituberculatus
TTATTGAATTCCAGTTGCTGAGATTCCAAATTGACACTATTTACATAAAAGGCATGATTTATTAATTGTAGAGTTTTCTTATTTAAATGCCAATAGGTTTCAAGTCTGGAAGATTCCACTATAAATAAGAATGCTTGTTTACCAAGGTGTTATGAAATTTGCCTGTTATATGCTGGGCACTATTCTCAGTAATGTTTAGAACAGGATCGTGTAATAGAAGCAGGATAGATAATCTGAAAAGGGTATTTTAAAAGTAACACTGTCAATGAAATATTTTTTTCTAAATATTCAAGCCTTGTGGTTCTTGCTGCAATGAAAAGTCATGTTTAACTTTGCAAGATTAGATACTAAAATGATGGAAGCAGTAACTCCATTGCAGTGCCCCAACAAAATCTGTAGAGAAGCGGGAGAAACACATTTTTCAGAGTTATTTCCAGGTGACCTATACATTGTGCAGTTAAGAAACAAAATGTGTAATTTGAACACAGATTTGCATGTAACTGCATTTGATCTAGATTTAATTCAACACTGTCCAGAGATTATAACTGTATCTTCTTAATACAACTTTGAACTTAAAGATTTGAACTTTAAAGTTTCTGTAGGTGGGCTGGGAATCTGCAAACAAGAGAAGGCAACAAGCGACAATTCCTCCTTCCAGCTGATTACTCACAATCCATGAATACCATAAAAAGGAAGCTTGGACCCACATCTGCTTTACCCAGAAAATGCACTTAACATCCCAGAAATTCAGAGAGCTGACATAAGCAGCCAATAGCAATAATTCATAGAATCATAGGGTTGGAAGGGACTTTTGAGACAGTCTAGTCCAGCCCTGCCTGGCAAGAGCTGTCATACCATCCCAAGCAAATGGCTGCCTAATCTTTTTTTAAAGCTTGCAAATATAAAGCAGCTATAACTCCAGCAGACAAACTTGGTCCTGAGTCCTTTGGGAGATAAGTCAGTATATAAGTTTAATAAATAATACTAATAACAACAACAACTTCTTAATGGCTCTCACAGGCAGAAAATTCTTCCTTATTTTGAGTTGGATCTCCCTCTGTGATGCTTACATCCATCAAATAAATTCACACCTATTTCCCTGTGACACCCCTTCAAGTACTAGAAGACTGCTATCATGTCTTTTCTTCCTTAAGCTAAACATACCTAGGTCTATTAACTGTTTTTTGTAAGATTTAGTTTTCAAGCCCCTTAGCCACTGGCATTGCTGGGGGGGAAAAACAGGGTGCCCCAAGGGCTGCTCCAGAGGGGGGTGTCAAATTCTCCCATCCTTCTCCTTACCACGCCAGTAGGTTTGCAGGCCTATTACCAGATGCAGGCATGGTCTGAAGGTCTGCAGGCAAGGAGAGGGCTGGGGAGGCTGCTTTGGGGTGCTGGGGTGGCTCCAGTGGGCAGAGGGAGTGAGGAGGGTGAACGGGGCCTTCAGAGTCTCAGCATGTTTTGCCAATCCGGCTCCAGCAGACTGTGTGGCAGGAATGCCGGAATGGGCATTGTCTCCAGAGCTGTGGTGTGCTTTGCCAATTGGGTTCTCAGAAAGCACAAACAGCAAAGCACACCACAACTCTGGCAAGCTGTTGGTGCAATAGTGGGTAGGCTGGAAATTGTGCAATATCTGAAGCTGCAAAACTTCAGATATTGTGGCCTTAAGTGTGCATGTGCACACAATGACATTACTGCACACGCACACACAGTAGTAATATCATTGCACCCCCAGCGTTGCCCAGCCTACTGACACTACTGCCTTTACCTTATTTGATCTCTTCTCTGCACTCTCTCCAGTGCCTCAAAATCCTCCTTGTATTGTGACAACCAGAACTGGACACAGTATTTCAGGTATGATCCCACCAGTGCAGCACAGAGTGGTAGTGTGATTTCCCATGAACTTCACCCTATGCTTCTGTTGATGCAACCCAAAACTGCATTGGCTCTTTTGGCAGATACAGCACAATGCTGCCTCATACTTAATCTGTGATCTACTAGGACCAATCTTGTTTCTGTGCATTCAGTTTTTCCTGTCTAACTGCAGAACCATATATTTCTCACCACTGAAGAGCATCTTCTTGGATGAGGCCTACTGTTCAATTCTGTTAAGATCATTTTGGACATTGATGCAAATTTAATGAGCATCTCTTCTATCTCCTCTTCTAATTCATTTATGAAAATATTGAAGAACACTGAGCCCAGGATAAATCCCACTACAGTTTCCATGTAGATGTAGTTCCATTATGGACCACAAGTTAAGTATGGTTGTTCAACCAACTGCAAGATCATCAATCTCATATCATTCTATTTTATCAAGAAGGCAGCTATGGTCTATTTTATCAAAGCCTTACTGAAGTCTAAGTATTCACATCACTTTCTTAATCTACTAATCCTGTCACTTTGGGAAAGGTAATAAGATTTGTCCAATATGACCAGTTCTTAATAAACTGTTCTAGTAATCACTTTGTTCATTGCTAAGTGCTTAGAAACCCATTGCTTGATTACCTCTAACTTGCTGCTTCTACTTAATTAAGCTTAATTATTCTGCATTATACAAAAAAAGAGATATAAATAAACAGAAAATAAGTAATTGGTATAAGCAATTATTCTTCCAGTTCGAGAGACTAGCTTAAGATTTTAGACCTGCCATAGACCTGTCATAACCCTTAAAGTTGCAAAGAATCACTAGGAACGAGTCTTCTTTTTGTTGTTTCTGTTGTGTCCAAGATTCCCACCTCAGGAAGCCCGGGGTTTTCTCGCCATTACGGGACCGTTGTCTGTTTCCTGCCATTAGATTTCCCGCCATTAACAGGTGCAGTTATTGGTCACCTATATCTAATGGTGGGGAAAGAAATAAATGTATATGTCACTTGTATTGTTTCTGAGTCTTATCTTCAATAAAATTAGATTGCATCAAGACACCTCTTTATTTGCAGACGCAATAGTTACCATTCCCTATCATTTATCCTTCTTATAAAGTATGACCATTTTCATTACTATTAGAGGATCAGAAGGGGCTATTTAAGCCAGAGTCCTGCTGCTGGGATTCTAAAGGAATACAAATAAAATGAACCCCAACATTTAGCAGTACAGTCTCTGCTTCCTTATAGCAATGGATTTAAATTATTATAAAGGCAGATTCAACTAAAACCTGCAACTTAATTTTATTCTGTTTTCCTGCCTGATGTGGTGATGTAAAATCAGCTTGCAGCCTTCTTCAGTTTGACAACTTTTCATGTCAAGAATGCTATTACTAAGAACCACTCCAAAGAAAGTACTATAGCTCTCTTACATCCATTCCAATGAATGCCACAGAATTAGAGTTGGAAGAAGCCATTGAGGGGAGTGCAGAAATTCAGACTGAAGTGTCCCCAAACAGAGCTATCTAGCCTGTCTCTGAGCACCTGAAAGGTAATACCTCTATTAAGAACCAAAATGACACAAAGAGTGGAGTTTGTTGTTTAGACTCAGTTTCAAGATCACATTTTTTCTGTTATATTCCTGAAGAGAACAAGTTCCCCCACCCCTTTCTTTGTCCTTGATTATATCTAGAGCAATCATTATCTTGAGCACCTTACTGGTATTATATCTAACCTAATTTGTCAACATGCTTACTTCTTTCTTAATCTTTGTTTTCCTATATCAAGTCTGGTAAAAAGTTCAGCTGAATTTATACCGATACTGACAGGTCCACTACTGCTTTTTATACAAAATACCACCTTGGTAATAAAACAAAAAAGTAATCCTGTATAAGTCATTTTCTTCTGCATAGACTATATTTTGTTCATATTAAATTAGAATTAATCAATCCGATTTTAAATAATAAAAAGGAAAGTGAAACGAACCATCTCTTCCCCCAGACTATTCCATTCCACTTGAAATTCTACTTCTCCTTCACGTGTTTGCATTCCCATTGCGTTCAGTGAGGACGCTTGTCCTTTGTTTTAGCATATTTCTTAAAGTATTATGAAAAAATATTTATTGTCTAAACTTTTGTGTTATTACAGTCCGGCATTATTGCTTCATTTTACAAACAGATGAAGCAACAACTTGTGGGCAATACTCATGCTTTCTCGAACTTGAGACAACTGGAAGGGGCAGTGGTTTGGGGGGACATATTTCGAGGACAAAGACCGGGTCCATCCAGCTGATGGAGAGATAGCTCCAGTGTGTTTTCGAAATTTCTTTATGACTCAAGCCTGTCATTCCCAGCAAGAGAAGGCACGTACCAATCCCAGACTCGACTTACTCCCTGCACGTCCCGCACTGCCTGGGACTTTTTCGTGCACTTCGTTGGATCTCGCGTGTTCCTAGCCCGTGTCCCCAAGGGATGGCGGGGGCGGGAGAAGAAGGAGGTACGAGCTGGAAGGAGGGAGGGAAGTAGGCGGAGGGAGAGGAATGCGCCGCTCGCTCCCATTGGTACGTGTGCACGCTCCGGAGCCGTAGGTCCTCTAGTATCCGGCAGTGAGTGGCGAACATGGCATTTCCCGCGTGGGGTTTGCTCGGGCAGGGCCGTACACAACAACAGCGGCGGCGGCGGCAGCGACAGCAGCAGCATGCTGTCGCCGCAGTAAGACAACAACGGCTGCGAGGTGGATCTGATTTCCCTGCAGATGGCCGCGGGCTGGGAAGCAGCAGGGAAGCCTCCGGCCGAGCTCACTGGAGATTCAGTAGAAAGCATGAGGAAGATTTTCAACAGACATCCCGAGAGCTGCGAGGATGGTGACAGAGGCGGGCAAAAGGAGCAGTTTGACGGGCAGGAGAGGGGCTCCCTGGGAGCCATCCTCTCCCCGGGGAACTCGGAAGAGGCGCGAGTCGCCTCCGGCCTTTCGTCTCCTCAGAGGGCGCCTCTCAGAGAGCACCGCAGAGATGCTCAGAGACTAGTGTTACACTATATAGTGCCTTGCATGAACGCCTATGGCTTGTGCGTTGTAGACCACTTCTTGGGATCCCGGATGGCCGAAAAAATCTTCCAAGAAGTTCTGGCTTTGCACCTGAGTGACAAATTCCAGGACGGAGCTCTGGCGAGTCAGAAACTGGGCAGCAACAAAGCCATCCGCGGGGACAAGATCTTGTGGGTAGAGGGCAGTGAACCAGGATGTGAAAACATAGGCTACCTCCTGAAAAAAATGGATAAGCTCATCATGTACGCAGATGGGAAGCTGGGGCATTACAAAATTAGAGGAAGACACAAGGTTAGTAGATTCAGTGTCGAGGATTTCGTTCTTCACCTACTCCCAAAAACTTTTCCCAAGTTTCTAATCTCGCTGTCATTCAGGGTCTGAACTCTAAGCTGCGCCGTTTCTGGCCACTCTTTGCATGCTTGTTTGCCTTGGCATTTTTTTTTCTTAATACTTCCCCCTAGTTTGATCGCTTCCTAAAATACATGTTTTAAAAGTTGAACTTATTCGACATACCAAGTTACGTAGATTTCCGAACCGGACAAGGGTATTATCCCAACATAAAGGACAACTCTTGCCCCCCTTCCCCGGCCCTGTATTTCCGTCTTTCAAACACATACAAACACACCTCAGGAAAAATACATCACGAAGATTCTTAACCAGAATTTCATCGTGTATTTTTTTGTATTGTCAATAGAATTGTTGGCAACGGAAGCTGGTTATTTTCCTTCTTAGATGGTCTAAATGCGGTGAAAATTGAAGGGACGCTTTTTAATTCATAGCTGCAATAGGGCGCTTGAAACTGGGTATCAAGGACGGCTAATATCGTTTATAAAACATTGCTAGCCGTAATCCATCTAATAAACTTTATGCTTTGTCCGCATAAAGTCAGGTGTTGAAAAGAGGGGAAATGCCTTCCGGGGTAAAATGCTGAGCACGTGTACAGTAACCCTCTTCTCGCTAATATTCAGTTGCCAAAAGAAACTCCTCTAGCACTTAACGCACTCATACCCTTTCCCTACTGTTTGTTTACATTGGCCTGTAGTATGTGACCGTAGTAGAAGCGTACATGCTAGGGGAGAATTCCTCAATGGCGGAGACCACATATGGGCGTGCTGGGCCAGCCACAAATCTCCGCCTCCACAGGACACGCGGCTTTTCCGATTCCCCTCCCCCATTCGGTAATTCTAGCCGTGGATTCGGGGGGCAGGGAAGGGGATTGGAAGCAACACATTAAGCCACGCCTTGTCTCTTTTTGATTGGATGGGTTCACGCTTCATTCGGTTGAGGCGGTACGCAAGAGATTGTTTCTAGGTTGGGCTCCACCCACGTGCAGCTAGCTGGTAAAGTTGGGAACACATCTCGCACGTAGCAGACGTATTAATCAGAGAAGGGTCATCTGCTACCTCGGTAGATAAATGGAAAGGAGTTTGCTGGACTTGGCTTTCCAAAAGGGGGAGTGGTCGCATCAGCAAAAGGGGGTGTTCACACACTTTTCTCCTGGCCTCAAAGCAGACAGAACAAAAACTTCAGCAATTATCTGTCTGCCGAGGTGTTACAGTTACAGTAAGTGGATATCAGCCCTGGGGGAGGAGTGCAGCCACTGTTCGTTCCATTATTAAGGCTTGAGTCGCCAATGGCTGCGGGAACTTGAGATGGTGGCTGTTCTCAGCACAGAAGACCGAATCCTCTTTATTACTTTAGCAACAATTTCTAAGCGCTCCGATTCCCTGCTAGCTTGACACAGATCCACTCTGCTTGGTTGCTGTACTTGTTTGCCTTCTACTGTACTTGTTCGTTATCAATGTTGGAATGCGTGGCCGAATCATTACTTAGTGTAACCAATACCAGGCAGTCAACATACTCGGGACAACTCCAATGCTGTTTTTTTTAATATTATTAAGGGGCGAGAAATTTAATCTCATTACTGAAATGCGATTCGGAAATATTATGAGATTAGACCTAGAGAAAATTGCCCTGGACTACATTGTACCTTGTTTGCACGATATCGGGTTTTGTTACCTGGACAATTTCCTGGGCGACATAGTTGGGGACTGTGTCCTGGATCGCGTGAAACAGATGCACTATAGCGGGGAGCTGCAGGATGGTCAACTAGCCGGTCAGCGCAATGGCATCTCCAAAAGACACTTGAGGGGAGACCAGATAAAGTGGATAGCCGGCACTGAGGAAGGATGTGAGGCCATCAACTTTCTCTTGTCACTGATAGATAGGCTGGTGATGTACTGTGGAAGTAGGCTGGGTAAATACTATGTCAAAGAAAGATCCAAGGTAAGAGATATTGAATGCTTCATTTTAGAAGTGTGATTTTTTAATTCATTTTTTATTGTTGCTACCATTCATTTGCTGTTTTCCTGTATAGATAATTTAAATTAGGTGCCATCATGACTCATCATAGTGTTGCTTTTTTCTAAAATCATAATTCTAGGCTTTTTCTTATAAATAAGATTCTTGGGAACCTTAAGAACTTTTTAAGTGCAGTGAATAGCATATCTGTCTACAAGCAGGATAAGCATTGTAATATCAGCCCTGTAATCAGAAGTTTCAGAAGAGAAATATTAGTTTGTCAAGTTTGCAAATGCCTGCTGATAATTTGATTCACTAGTTAGCTTTCAATAAAGCTTGGATCATTGTCATTCTCAAATGACATAGTTGTCAAGCACTCTCAGTTTGTCTTTAGGGATTAACTTTATTACTTCTCTAATTCATGCAGTATAATTTAGTAGAGGCCACTGCACAACTGAATAAATAAAATTGTCAGCAATTAATAAATAAATTTCTGCTATGGAAAGGTAGAAGTGCATGTCCCACCAATATTAATTCCTTTTGGCATCTGAAGTTTGTGTTGATGGAAGAGTTGCACTATGTCAGACCTAATCTCTTAGTTGTTTCAAATCTGAACCTGTGTGTTTTTAGTAAGAATTAAAGGTATTACTGAATTCAGTGGAGCTTTCTGCTTGGTAAGTGAGTTTAGGATTGCTGCTATAGCAGGTTCAGAAGCACTTAGAAGGGATAATAAAATTGTTAAACTTGCTTGATAAAAATACTTGAAATAGTAAATATATTGATATATTTCACCTTTATTTCAAACTTTTTTGAAAGCACCAGATTTATAACTTTATTTTGCTTTTTGTTTTTTTAAGAAGTAGAGGTATAAAATGTATCAGTCACTTAGATGTTTGAATAGAAGCAAATCATATTTATGGATTTAGTCACAGGTCTGCTCCTAACTTATTAGTTACGGTAGTGACAGAATTAACAGCTAGAGTTCTATTTTATATAGTAATTTAACATATGGAAGAGTAAATATTTAAGCTGCTCTACTTAGGCTTACAAAGCATTTTTCTTTTTTTCATTTTTCTTCTTTTTTGACAACTGGTAATCTATCCCTGGTATTTGTGTTCATAGTTCACAAAACTGTTTTGGGGTTTGCTAGACTTTTTAGAAAAGTTGGTATAATAGTACATTGACTATAAAACATTACAGGATATAACTTTCATTTTTAATCCCAGGCTTCTTAATGAACACTTGAAAAGTGCACCTGAGGCTTCCTTTTTTTTTTTTTTTTAATATGTGTAAGTTATTCCCAGAGGGCAGAACTTTAAAAGAAATCAAATATACATTGCAGCTAACTTTAGTTTTATATACTGAATTTATATTTATATCAGTTACAGAAACTTTGCACGTTTAAAATTGTTTTATGTGGGCTGCAGTCCTGGGAGTAAGTCTCTTGGTACACAGTAGGGTTTTGTTATGACTGGATATGCTTAGGATTGCACAGTTATAAATCAGGTTGGAGTGTTTATATAAAACTTGTGCTAACATGTAAGCATTGTGATAATGTTTACCACTCCAGGAATTTGGGTAGAAGCAAACATAGTCAGTTATCAGGTGGAAGCATAAAATTCATGTTCTTTGCAAAAGTTAGTTCAGAATTACATGGTACTTATTACAAATAAGGCGAGAATTCCTGTAAGCAGACTAAGGTAAAATGTTAGATAGATTCAAAAGCTAAAAATTTCAGTTCTTACTATGGGTATAGTCAAATATTTAAATAATTTCCTGACATCTGTTAATATATATTTATAGTTCATCAAATTTACATATTTGCTTTTTAAAAAAATTTAAATACCAAGCAGGTATGTTTGTTTATTACACTTCTATGCTGTTGCAATCAAAAGTGACTCTGCAGTTCAAGTACTTCTGCTTAGTTCTGTCTGCACCTGAAATAACATTGGCATATGAAAAAATTATAATATCAGATTAAGTCTTGCCTGGCATCTGAAAAGAAGTCCAGTCATTTAAGGCTGTGCGGTTTAAGGTTGCAAATGTTGTGCCTTTTTTGGAATCTAAATTAATATATTGTCCAATCTTAACATCTTACATAGTATATCTTAGTGTTGAAATATTCCTTTGCTATTGCCAAGTAAGAGGAAAGTAATAAATGTGTATAAGTTGGATGCAAGCTAAGGCTTTAAATCAGTTGGGTCACATTGAAATCAAGTGAATTTAAATTAGTCATGTTTAACTTTTCACCTTGATTTCAGTGTGTCTAGCATAATTAATTGAACTCATAATATCAGTCTCTCACTATTAGTATACATTTGTATCCTAATCATGGAATTATTATTTCTCTTAATCATATAAAGTTACAGCTTCAGAAGTGTGAATATCTACCTCTTCTGAGCTTAAATATCAGCAGCAGTGTCAACAAGATTTAATATTGGATTGTTGAAGAATAGAGCTGTTGGAATTATATTTTTTTAATTATAGGTTACAAAACAGTTTGATGATATTTGAAAACAGCTTTGCAATTAATTTACAATAAAAGATTTGTTGAAAATTGCATCCTAGAGAAATATGTATAGTTTGTGCTGTTTTACAATCAGGTTTGCATATCCTGATATAATGATTGAACTAAAATCAGTTCTTCTCAAGAACTGCCAGATCAACCAACATAATCAGACAGCCCAAATCACTAGAACTCTAAATACTACAATAAATTATGCTATGATATCAGAGGAAGGATTTCTGGGTTGCTTCAAGTCAGTACACTAAATTCATCACACTACCTTTTAGTGCAAGTCTGGCGTGCTTATGAGTAGACTGCAGGGATGAGGGGGAGTGAGCTGCCTGAGGCTGGGTGGAAGAGTTAAGGCAGAAGCATTGCGGGGGGGGTGACACCCGGGGCAATACGTGCACGCGCATGCGCAGAACAAAACCCGGAAGCCCAGCTTCCA
>JAJFZI010660566.1:0-13514 GCA_022379055.1 Anilios bituberculatus
TAAAACAATTCCATTTTATCTCTCTTTTTTCACATTTCAGGTAGGGTCAAATCCAGTTTTCTTTTATCAGACAACTTTATTCAGTTCTGTAGAGTTCTCAATTCCAGCCATACAGAAAAGGAATAAATGCTGAAAATTGCTTCCCTAACTTGCAAGTCAATGCAAAAAGTCATTAGCTTTCAGCAACAAGCTCAGTTGCTTTGGATAATTTTCTTCATCAAGATTTTCAATGGGAAAGCTAAGTTTTCCCTGTTTATTACACCAAGACTGCTTGGACTGAGTTTCACTCATCTGCATTAAAGCAGGTGTCCATGATCAGGACTAAATTGGCATAAAAGTAGAAACCAGAGAGAATATAGGAGAGAAGCAACTTCCACGGGTAGGTAAACCCATTCATTTAACTGTTAGTTGCAAAGTGGAATTGAATGATCTTGATAGCCTCTATCTTTAATTTGTGTTACAGACTGGTTATTTAGTTATGTTTGCAAATGAGAGAGCTGTTTGGAAAGGGTTTTGTGAAAGCCAAATGAGTAGGCTAAGCATTAGAAACCTCAGTTTGTTTTCATAGGCAATTTAGTAAACAAGTCAAACAATGGATAATGAGGAAGCAAAATATTTGTCTCAACCCAGCAGTTCAAGACAATCTAAATGGCTTTTTATGGGTGACATCAAAGCAGTTGGAATCTCAACATGTTTCAAGCCCCTTAAATGTCCCTTCTAGATTTTTGTATACTACAGCAGAAGACAAAACCACTTCTTTCTGGTTTCTTGAAATATCATAACAAACTGCAGTGTCAACTCTATGGTAGTCTGTTGCATAGCTGCAGGAAATTTCTAAGGAAGCTTATTTGATGTTTACTTTCCAAAACAAAGAGATGTTGGTAGCCAAGCTTCCTTTGAATCTGGTGAGCAACCATGTACTCCACCATCACCTACATTCTGCTCACCTTTAGAAAGCATCAGAGCATACACCACATAGCAGTAGTGGCTAGAATCTCAAGAAAATGTCATAACATTGGAGACACCACTCTAGAGACAAATCATTGGTGGATCAGCTCAACATCTTTATAAATTCCCTCAGCAGGAGTAACAAACTTGTGAGCACACAGACTATGGCCTTGTCATATATTGCCAGGAAAACAATGTTAGAAAGAGATGGTTTTTGAAAATTCCATATCAGGAAATGACATGTGTCTGTGATTTAGTGGAAGATCTGGAGAATGTCCTATTGGACTGCTGTCTATAAGATCAAGCAAATAAACAATTACTAGGCCCCCTTCTTGGTAATAAAGCTTTTTGGACCCCCTCACAAAAGGTTTCCTACCTGCTCAAAGGTAGGTCCTGGAAGGTTGTTTACCAGACTGCTAAATTTGTGAGAAAAGCAGCTGTAATAAGAATGAGATTTATGGATTGTGAAGTAATAGATTGTAGTTGTGATGACCTACTTTAATGGTAACCATTCTAACTCACTTTTAGCTGAATTTATAATGGGATTGTTTTGTATTGGTTTATTGCATTATGGGTTAGATGACTGTGATGAATAGTTGATATGGCTGGCTTGGCTCATCAATAAATTTTTATCTATCTATCACAGACTAAGGCAAGAACTGATGCCACATTCCTTTTGGATTGTCAAGAATCAAGGGACAAGTGATTCCAGAATCATCACCACAGCAGAAAGGAAGTATCACCTATCCAGTGACAGTGGGGATTATTGAAGGGGAAATATACAATGCAATCAATGGCATGTTTACTCAGAAGTCCCACAAAGTTTAGAGATACTGTACCTACTTCCAGGCAACTGAACACAGAACTATACTCTCAGGGGCTGAGTTTCTCCAATTAAAAAAAAACACCAATATCTCCGAGGAACTTTCCAACTCTCCTCTCCAAAACTTAGTGGCGCACAAAGAACAAACTAAAGATCACCCAGCTTGATTCGTGTGGGCTGAAAGGCTAAAGAACCTGGAGAAGTCTCGGAAGTTGAGATGATTGAGGAGGGCACCCTTGTTAGTATCAGGAAGGCAAAGGAGCAAGGACAGGATCGGGAGCCCCCTTGCACGCAGCAGTCTTCACCTCTTTTCAGCCCCACCAGGCCTCCCCACTTTGATCCCCTGCCTCTCTGCTTGGACAATGAGGGCTTTGGGGGATCCCAGCGGCAGCCCCGCCTGAGGCACAGCCTGCGCTCGAAGACAACCAGGAGCGAGCGAGAGCGTGCAGTTCTGAGCCAGTGGCAGCAGAGACTCCCTCCTCAGGAGTTCGCTCGGGCTGTGAGAGGCAGACAACATCGCTCCTCCCTGTAGCACCAGATCTTTAAAAGTAGCCGCACTGCTTCCACGAAGACAGTCGCCCGCCACCCGCATTTGCCCCGCTCTCTCCTCCCCCAACACCCACCTCCTCCCTTCCCCCGGTTTGGAAGGCGCGCGCGCTTGCCAGCCCGCCCCACTCACCGGGCGCTCCGTCGCCACAGACCGGGCGCCTTCGGCTGCGCGCGGCTCTCCGGGGACCATGCTCCGAGCATTCGGGCCGTGAAGCGCCTCCCTCTGCCCTCGGGTACCGGCCCTTCCAGGGCATCGAATTCGCTTTCGCTCCCTGCACCGGAGAGAGACGGTCGCCGTCGGCCAGGTTAGCGCAAGAAATGTCCTCGCCAGGACGGCTAAGGACTGGGGACCTTTTGCCTCTTCCAGGCGGCCCCAGATCTCGTCTCTCCCCGCTTCGGGACGGACCCCCAGGCACACCCGCACTCACGTATCAACAGTGTAGCGTCTTCCCCGCTCGGGAAAAACAGCCAGTTAGCCCTTTCTCTTACCTCCCGGCAGCTTCTGTCTTCATCCGGCCACGGGAGCCATGGATCGTTCCCCTAAGTATCCAACGGCGCCAGCATGGCCAGCAGGTGCCTGTGGCGCTCAGCGCCCCCCTGCAGGGATAGTTTGGGTCAGAGCAATTCAGGTCCTGGGCAGAACCTGCAGGGCAGCTCCAGTCCAGGCCCTCCCATCCACGCCGGGCGGGCCGGGTTCACCGCACGCAGCAAGGAAATCCTCAAAGAGGGCGCGCAGTCTGCGAGGCTCGAACTCGTGACCAGCAGCAGAACTCTAGTAGAAGCGGCCTCGGGGAGGGAGAACAGGACCGGCTCCATCTCCGCGCCTGAGTCTGGTATCAAATTCCAGCCTCTGCTGTCACCTGATCCCCAAGGCGGGGTGAGGCCCCGACAACCAGAGAGATGTACGGAAGGAATGGGGAGGACCCCTCCGGTCATCTCCTTCTGGAGTCAAGCGAAGTTTAGAACCCACCCGTCATGGATTTGACGCCACCTGTGCGCCAACTCCTTGAGCTTCTTGGAAACGAGAGGAAACTCTCTGAAAGTCCACAGGAAATAATAGTTGTCTGCTGACAATGCCATTTGGCATGACTGAGCTTCCTGGAGGTGAAGACCAGCAAATCAACAGCAAATAAATTAAAGAATGGCTCCTGAGTGCCTGACATCAATAGATGTATGAGAAGTAGCAGTGGTAGACTTGGAGAGACTGGAAGAAAAGACCTTTGCTTTCAATGATCATTCTGGCCTTACTCTTCACTCACAGGGTGGTGCTGCCTCTGCTGCACCAGAGGAAGAGCACATAAGGAAAAAGCAAACATTGCATACTTTCCTGGAGTAATGCAGCAGTGGAAATTGATGTTTTGCTCATTCAAGGTCTTGGACAATACTAACAAACTCAGTCCTGGCTGTCTTTCTGTTTAAACTAAAGCGAGAGGAGTGAGTAGAAGATCTTGTCAGAGAGAGAGAGAGAGATAAGGAATAAATGAACGTAATAAACACTGAGGGCTGTTTTTTGGCAACTTTTACTTGTAAGTAGCACAGGCTACTGAGTGAAATTGTCAGGAGTAGTTCCCTGATTTACAACTTAGTAGTGCTGGACAAGGCTCTTTCACCTGAAGTTTTTAAAACATAAGATATAGTGCAACTAGATGAGAGACCTTATTGTATCCCTGGTTGATACCACTTAAAACGATTGGCCTGTGTCAACATGAAAATGAAGTCCTGTCTTATACCCATTATAGTTTAATTCCAATACTTTCCCAAGCCTCATGCTCTTCAGCCCTGAAGCCCTTGAAATCTATTCTGAGAAACTCTGGCAATATTCACAGCACTGAAGTGAAGGGGCCATTGCCCAAATCTCACAGGAGCTCTTGCTCCAGAGCAGTAAGTGGGCCCTCTGAACATTTTGGTCACTTGGCAGCTGCCCAAGGTTGCAAAGTCCCATCATGGGTGTGGCCTCATTTAATCAAGTTACAAGTTAATAATGATATTCTTTTCCCAATTTCCTTGGTATACAGCTAGAGCTCTTACTTTGAAGTACTCAGAAACTAGTGTAGAAGACATAGCCATCTAGTGCAAACCACTGTGACAAAAATGATGCATTTTTGTATTTACATTCTAGTATTGGAAGTAAATATACATGACTGTATTTCAACATCTTAATACATATTTTGTCATTTGCTTCCTCTAACCATCTTGTGGATGTCTGTGGTAGAAGGCAATGCTGGGAGTTTATGAAATTCTGGATTACAAACCTGTGAAATTAGTAGAGTATACCCTGGTCCATTTGAAAATAGGCATTTAAACAATTTTCATTCCATGGAATAAGTCCTAGGCTTCTCCATAAGAACAGTCAGGCTAGCAGTACAAGTGTATGTGTTTATTCCTATTCTTTCCCTGGCTTTATTCTAGTGTAACACCTGTTGCATTTTTGTCTTTACTGGGACTCTAACATCACTGTGATAGAATCACCACAGCTAGATTGTTTCTGGTTAAACTTTCTGCTCACATTTAAAACATAGGGAGCTACCCTTTATCAATTATTTACCACTGATCTCTCTAGATTCACAGGACCCTGCCAGCACTCCCATATTTGTGCTGTTGGTTTTGAATGTCACAGTTTCAGGTTTCCAGTTTGGAGGGATTTGAGACAATCCAAACTGGAAACCTTCTGAAATTGCAACATCAGTTTGCCTTAGGCCACATACTCCCACTTCAAACCATCCCACAAATGTTAGCAAAATGTCAACTTCATACCTCTCAGAAAGTTACCACAGATCTTCAGAAGCCCCTCGGAAATTGTCCACTCTGCTCTAACATCATTGACTGGAAATAGCAAGACTGAATTCTGGTATTTTTGCCTACAAAACATACATTTTAGCTTTCCTCATTGGCTTAGAACTGCAGAGACAAAGCTGGGTCCTTGCTGAAAGGCACTAGTGGGATTCCCCAGATAACATATAGACCACTTCCCCACACCAGGTACATCCTGGATGAACTTCCACACTTGCTGAGGTATATATCAACTAGAACTGTTCTTACTGATAATCTATTTTTCTCCCAGTTTCAGCTGAGTAATTCAGATGATTCAGCAAAACTTTCCTCGAATCTCAGATGGCACTTTTACTGGAGGGCCTTGGAAAGACAAATGTCCCCTGTATCTTTCTAGATTTTGAGCCTGAATTGATGTCCCATGTCCTCTCCCTTCCCTTCCTAATTTGCCATTGAATGAACTTCATTTCTTCCTGACTGCATTGGCTCTCAGCTGCTTTCTTACCTCTAATTAGCTCTTCCAAAGAATGGAGCCAAATAGGGTGCTGCCTCTTGGCATAGGGTCTACACTGACATTGCTTGATAAACTGCCAACACAATTTCTTTTGGGCTTGATAAATTAGTAGGGGTGTTTACACTGTTGGCTGGCAAATGAGTCTGGGTTATGATTCTGCAACAAGCCCTCCTCCACTCCCTTTGGCAGGCTATATATAGGCAAAGCATTACTTATTCTTGGCCTCATAGGATCTTATCCCAGAGCACATTTACTTAAATCTATTAAGATTATCCTGCATGACAGCTTCTCTTTGTTGAAAGTGTAGTCATTCCTCTCCTGCTTATAGTGAAGTGGGTTTATAATCATCTTTTTCAACAGCCTTGTTCATGGTGTATCCCTAGCAGGAGAGCCCTGTTTAGAAAGCCAGCATTAGTCTGAGAACCATTCAGGATGTTATCCTAAATTGCACAAAGATCTCATCCAGCAGTGAGAAATTGGAAACAGAGGAATGATCGTATTCTTATTATGTTGCCCTCTCATTGGGAGCCTTTTGCTTACAGCATGCATAAGCCTTAATGTGGAAGGAGGTTTATGACTTAGTCATAAATCATAATGATAATTACTGCACAGTCCTTATGTATATTTACACTCAAATAATTCCCACTGAACTCTTGGTTCCTCCCCTTATTTCAACCGTTTCAAGTTAAGATGGCTATTTTAAGTAACTGCAATTTGTGCCTGAATTTTCTTATTTTTAATCTTCCTTCTCTGTTCTTGTGCGTGTGTGTAATATTTGGGGCTGGAAACTGCACACAGGTAATGTCTTGCATTGTAATTATTTCAGAACATTTCTGGGGATTTTACAAATGAATCCCTCTCATCCAAATGAAATAATACTGACAAAAGATCTGGGAGAATTGGACAGGATGATGCTCAACTGAAGATGCTTTGAGCCAAAGCATCTAATTTTTCCAAACTCTTTAGTGAGCTTATATATTATTATCCTTGCATGCAGTATCCTTTTTAAAGATTGTGCTGCTTCACAGAGTTGCCAAGTATTATTTCTTTTTAAAAAATAATGTATATTAAGTTATAGATGCTCTAAATGGAGAGGTAAGAAATATGCTCCCTGCAATGTTTCTTTCATATTGTGGATGTCCTTTTCTTATTGTCTTTTTGTTCTTCAAAACTATTGCCTCTGATATTTAAAATATTTATTATTTTGCTGCCCCCACTAAACTTTTGCTGATTTATTAATTATTTTGCTGTTCTTCCTTATTTCTTCTTCTCTGATAATGTTCTCTGAGATAACATTACTAAGCGGCACTTGGGGGAAAATATAGGATGGCACAGTCAGTTTGTTAACATTTAAATATAAAAACAAATTAATGTTTAAGATATAACTTAAAAACAGGCTATAAACAGGCTCACTTATTACTAAGGCATATGTGTTTTGTCTAGACTTGCTGTCCTGGCATTAATATGTCCATAAACCTGCCACTGTGACAGATGGAGATTTTCCTAAGCCAGAACTCCAAGCCTCTCTCAGACCTGCCCTTTCACCCATACCTCCCAAATCTCTCTCTCCTCCCTCCAGGACATGAATTGAGAGGAGATGCTCCCTATTGCCATAGTTTGATTGGTTGTATCACCAACCAATCATTACAATCCCCAAGCAGAGATTGCAGCCCTCATGGTGCATGGAAGACAGCATCAAAGAAAACGTATTTCTTTTCTGTTTCAGAGCAATAGTCTGACTGTGCACATTGGCATGGCTTGTACAGGACTAAAACTTGGATTATCTATTTCTGTGATGCGGAGGGTCAGGGAGATAGAGGAAAACAGAGCCACATGATGTGCATTACCAATCTAAGCAATTTTCACATACCAGGCAATACACTGGATGACACTTAGTCAATATGGATACAGGACTCAATACAGTTGTTTATTTTTTAGGGAAATTAAGAGGAGTTATTACATCTTCACATTTGTCTTTTGGAAAGTTTGTTGAAACCTATTCCAATTTAATGAACAGAACTTTAAAAATCTTTGTGATTATTTGTCTGCTTGTGTTGAATAATAAAAACAAATAAATGTGAGTGGATAAGATAAGGCTGACTCACTGTTGTGCTAGAACTATATTATTTTCTCCAGCTTGATTTCCTCTGGGAATTCCAGCTAAGAAATGAGACTGGTCCTTCAATACAATCAAGAGAGATCAAACTGGGAAAGCTGATACAATTTTAAAATCTGCTCTTAATCTCCTTAGTGATTGAAAGCCATTTATACTAATTTTCCAAATTTTAATCAAGGATGGGAAGTTTAAGATGTCATTTTAGAAGAAAAAATATTGTCTATGTGAATGTATTAAATAAATAATATGAAGCAAACCAACTATTTTGACCCTGGATCAGAACTTGGGGGAACCCAAACACTTTGGGCTTCTGTAAAAATTCTTTGCTAAGTTATCCCATTCCACAATGGAATTAGTTAGAGGGGAGACAGAAGTGAAATACCAGCAAGAGGCTTTAATTTACCTATTTGCTTCCTCCCCAATGTTCTCAGATTATTTCAGAAAGATAGCTCCCATTTTCAAAATCAAATCAGGTTTATTGAGCAGTCTGTATCAGACCATTTCAATCCACAATAAGACACTTTAAAAACAGTCAAAACAAACATAAATATTAATATTACTAGTAATAGTATTTTAACCCACTATCTTATTAAAGGTTAATCACTATATCCATTTCAGTTATGGGAGAGAGGGATAAGGGTATCACCCTGACTCCCTCCATATTCCTCCATAAGGTTTAAAATAATAATAATGTATTACAATCTGTCAGAATCCTGGTTTTCATTCTAGCGTTATTAATCTTCTGGAGCATAATCACCTCTACTAACCAAGACTTCTTGCTCTATAAAGTTGGCCTTTAGCCTGGATATTTCTTGCACTAATTTAGCTACTTTAATCATAAGGTACTTATTTTCTCCTTGTAGGATCAATGCCATAATAAAGGACGGATGCCAGTTCTTTAAATTAGTTAATAATGTCCCTAAATATTTGGATCTCTGGGCTTTATACATACTGCATTCTAGTAAAAGATGTTCCAATGTTTCGATTGCTCCCAACGCACATAGACATTTCCTCTCCTTAAATGGGATTCCATTAAATCCCAATTTTAGTTAAGTTTTAAGAACATTACAAGAGGGTTCTGAAAAGTTCCTAGCCCAACTCATTTCCCATTTATGATTTTCTTGCTTTGATTGATATGGTCAGGTTGACTATTCAATAAACTAACTTCCCAAAATCTGAATGTAATTTTGTCACTGTATCTGAAAAACGTGTTATGTTATATTGTAAAGTTCCAATTTGCAGGGTCATCGCACTACTTTTTAATTTTGTTTTCAGATCATTGACAGAACCATGTCAATGAGAAGTGTGGAATTTCAAGTGTTGAACTCCAGGCCATCATGAAGTTCCTGTTTCTCTGGAAGTAAACTCCAAAGGAAATCCATGAATGATGCAAACACTGAGTAACTAGTGCCTATCACACTCAACTTGAAGAAGTGGTATGCCAATTTCAGAGTGGAGATTTGATTCAGCAAAATCTGGGAGGACTTCAACAGTATCAGCTCCTGAAATCATTTATCCTGTTCATGATCTGATTTTGGCAACTGATAAATCTTGCCTAGAACAATTGCTGAGACACCAGAGATATCCAGGGAAGGCACTGGGTTTATAGTTCATGAGTAGTTGGGTACACAGAAGCTGTCAGCCAAGTAGGTCCTGAAATGTTTGAATTCTGATGAGAAATGAAATAGAGTAAACACCTCCACGTTGATTTTGCAGAATTTTGGACGATCTAGTGATAATTTGTTTGAATGACTTGTCACTGTTGATAAAACATGGTTACACCATTATGATCTGGAGACCAGACGACAGTCTTTGCAGTAATAGCACTCAGGTTCTATACAGCCAAAGAAATTTAAGACACAAAGATTACAGCTATGGTTTTTAGGGATGAGGAAGGTATTTTGATCTTCAGAAGGGCCAAATGGTTAATGCAGAAATACCACCTTGACTTCTTGTGCTGATTAAAGGAAGCACTGAAAGAAAAATGGTGAGGGAAGTTGTGGAAAGGTGTGCTGTTTTTGTAGGACAATGCACCTGTTCACAAGGTTAGCAAGACCAGGGGTGTCACTAGGAAGGTGGGCCACCCCAAGCTATCAAATTTGGGAGGGATGCAGCCTGCCCCCCCTCTCCTTATCTTACTTGCATGCCTGTTGGGGACTGCTGCTGGGCTCCAGAATGCCCAGATTGTCTGGCAATAGGCCCAGGACCTGGCAGACATGCAGCCAGACCTGGCAGGCCTTCAGGTAAGATAAGGAGAGAGCAGGAAATGCTGGCATGGCTGACAGGGATGGTGTGGGAGTGCAGGGAGGGGGAAGGATAGCATGCGCAGCTGGCAAAGGTGGTAATGGGGCATGTGCGGAGGGGTGGGATGATGGGGGTAGGACTGCCAGGTCAAACAGAAAGTAAGCAAGGCCTTATTTCTGGTTCAGTCTGGCAGAGAATGTGTGCATGTGTGCACACATACAAAAGCAGTATGGATTTCTCTGGAAAAATCCAGATAAAAATCTGGACAACCAGGATGAAAAATATGGACTGATAGCACCAGTGGAAGTTCTGTCCTTTGGGTCTCGCCTGAATTTCCACTTTCAGTGACATCCTAGCCCCCCTGACCTATCTCCCCTGGTATTACCAGAGGTAGTGATGCCACTGGGCAAGACGATGGATATTCTGCAGAATTTGAGGTTTAAGTACATATAGACCCTCCAGCTTAACTCACCAGATCTTGCTCCATCTGATTATTTCCTGATTCCAAACCTTAAAAAGTTTGAAAGGCAGGAAATTTTGAATGATTTGGGGGTATTAGCAGCAGCAGCAGCAGACATCAGAATTTTTTGGAAGGATTAAAGAAACTTGAGAAATGATGTATCAGGGTGAATATGTGGAATAACATATAAGTTATTGGTCAAGCCTACAACCTTTCAGCACCCTTTTGTAATTTCAAAACCAATCCCTTCTCGGTCATTTAACACATTCCACTGACCTTTTTTTCCATGCTAAGAATTCAGAGAGTTTACCTAATTGCATAGAACTCAGCTGATATTTTGAGCATCACTCAAATTACCACTTACATTGTAGGGAAATAATATTTTCCCAGGAATAAATAGCTTTTTGTTGTTTTTGCTGCTAAAAAGTGCTTGTTCTCCCAGACAGCATATCAACTGCAGCAGTTGGAAAGGTGTGGAATGCAGTTCCCACAAGCCAGAGGCACTTTTGGGCAAGTGCTAGTGATATCACTGGTGACAACCATCCCTCTCATGTTTTCTTTCCTTTCCTTTATCTTTTTTCCTCTCTCCCTCCCTTCTTTCCTTCCATTATTTATTTATTATTCCCTATTAACTTTTTACCCCTCCCTTCTCATCATCTTCTCTTTCTTTTTCTCTCTCTCCCTCCCTCCCTCTCTCCCGTTTAACTTTAAGGAGGTTGAGTGCATTACTGCATAGTGTACTCTTATAAAATGTATAATCCAAAATGTAATGAATTCAGTTCAGACTAGCCTGTAACACTGCATAATTTACTAGCAATAAATTTCTTGTAGGTTGGGTTTTACTTTTCAGTACTGGAGTGCAGATATACTGTTAAATGAGCAAAAATCAGTCAATGAAATAAATCAATACATCTAAAGAATAGATTTTGAAGTTTGCTATTGACAGCACACTTGTTAGAGAATAGAATAAAAGTAATACCTACAGGTTTACTTAGAAACTTGTTAGAGGTATTGTTTCTTGTCAGTACATGACATGCAGTTTGTAAAACAGCTTTGCTTGCTTTCTCATTATCCGTCATCTGTCAATGGTACTTAACCCCCTATTATTTAAGGAGTGTATGCATATGTGTATATGAGCCACCAAAACATGGAATTGGATGGCACAGTCCAAATTGATTTTTTTTCCCCCTCTGTGTGGAAGGCTTGGTCAAAAATTTAAATTCTTCTAGGGTAATGAATGCAATGTTAATATTTTTTATGTACACCTTAATCCTCTGGGAATATTGCTTGGATATTTCTTTTAATTAATAGGGCTAACACGAGGCATTGTATGACACTTTGAAACTGCTGATGGTGGAACGAGTGTCCAAAATCTAATTTTCTATGATTAATAAAAAGGTTAATTAAAACATGAGAGCTAGAATAAGTGTAAAAGCCTACAGAAATTTTTTTTAAAAAATATAAAAAAGAATAATTGGAAGACTGACTGGTTTGAATTATTTTATATAATTTGTGTGCGGATTTTGGGAACATCTATTTAATATGTTTTCCTTCTTTCTTTCTTATTTTTAACTGTATTTTAGCTATGTGACTAGATTTGTTTTAGTTTTAGGCTTTCATTCCCTCAAATGATGGTCCAGTTGTCCCCCAATACTATTCTCATTTGCTATATCATACTTATGGATAGCAAATAGTGAAGGTGATGACACAGTATACAAAAGATTTTATAGCCTTATAATGAAAAACCAGACAATAAATGAGGAATTGTATGATTAGAATTTTGTGTCTGCTATAAACTAAATAGTAAGCCATATTCAGCGATATGGGGCCAGTTGTATTGACACACATCGTAGAATTGATACAAGGATTATAATTAAATTTTGCCAATTGCTTTAAACAAATCTGAGACTTACTGTTTATAGATAATCCAATATTATTGTGTCTCTGTTATTCCATTTACAGATATCTTTGATTAAAAAAAAATAATTTGCCATGGAAAGAATTATTACTCCAAATGACGCAGTTGAATTTTTATTAGTAACAACAAAGCCAATTAAAAATAATATTAATTTGGTTCTGGATCTGGCTATGTCAGCCATAAACCCAAGGCCATTCATGCGGTTGAAATTTTTTTGGTCACACATTTCTTAGTCGATAAAAATATGCTTCTATCACCAGAATTTTGTTGTACTGAGAACTGGTTTATGTCTGCCTTTTCCACCCTGGAATTGGTCTTACGTTTTCCAGAATTCCTATTTGGTCTTAGCTATCCATTCTATCTCCTTCTGGAACAATAGTTTCTAAACTCCCTATTTTATTGTACTTTGCTTGTCAAAAGGACAAATATACAATAATCATTTGGCCTAAGAAATCTGGCAGTCGTAAAGCCAACACATCTGGACAACATCGAGTTGGAGAAGGCTGCTGTAAGCAAATAAAAACCAATTCTTCCCTCATCTAGCAAAGCTCTTAGAAAAAGTAACTCTTAACTGCAAAGATGGTTGGAAGTAGGCTGCCTAGAAACATATTGGACAAACCACACAGGTTGAGGGATAGGATAGTTTAGTATACTTTTCTATTTACATTGTAGTTAGGATGATAAGGTAGAAGAAGGGAGAGAGTAATGGAGAGAGAAGAAGTGTGTATGAATGAGGGACAAAAAGAGAGGGACAGAAGGAAAGGTGAAGAAGGGGGAAAGAAAGAGGAAGTAGGGGAGGAGGAAGAAGGAGGTAAGGGGAGGAGGAAAGAGATTGAGGAAAGAAAAAGAAGGGATAAGAGGTATAGGAGGTGTAAGTAAGGGGGTGATCAATGGATTGCTATGTATTTCATTTTATGTATCTTGGTTTTTTTCTTATTTTTTATGTTATTTGTCTTATATATATATAGTATGTACTATGTAAACAATAAAATTCTTCTTCTTTTTTTTTAAAGAAACACATTGGACAAAGCTCTTATCACTGATACGTTCTGTGGATTTGCCCAAAACGATGCGTTACAAAGCTTGACAGTTCCCAAAACCCCACTTCGCCCTGGATAAACAGCCTAAAGCAGGTACTTATAGCTACAGGACTCCCTATGGATCTGCTGAAAA
>JAJFZI010660793.1:92-10446 GCA_022379055.1 Anilios bituberculatus
ATGACAAAAAAAGCCCTGTTTCTATGTAACCTTTTGTGTTGCCTAGACATTGTTCTCCCTGCCTCCCACTTTGAAAAGCCACTTCTCCCATTCACCCTTCCCTCATCAAGGGCTTTGTCCTGAGAAGAGAGGAGACTGGTGGGGCTGGCAGCAGAAGCAGAGGGCTTGCTGAAGAAGAGGAAATGAATCCAATTGGGGCACAACAGTTCATTTCCAGTGGCTTCTTTGCTCCGTTGGGTTTCTTCCAGTGAGAACAGCAGCCTCTGTCCACACAAGGAGCCTTTCCATAAGGGGAGCCAGTCAGGCAGTGGCACAAAATCACCTTCTGTGAAGAAAGCCATTGGTCTGTGGCTCAGTAGTGTCACCTTAGATTGCCAAGGGCTCTTCATTTTCTCCCCTCTGCCTTCCCTAGAGAAGGTAATGCAGCACATGAGTTCCAATCATTGTGTTTCTGAATAAAAACTGCTTTAAATAGGACCCTAGGGAAGTGGCCAACCCAAAGTCTGGCTCCTTTTCTTTTAACTGATGTCCAGATGGGGGACATTTGCATCCCTCTGGGGCAGCAGCGGAACTTGCCTTCTGAGTGCAAAGCAGGGGTTCTGCTGAGGCTTTGGTCATTCTTCCTGGGATTTCCTCTCTCATCCAGTATTTATTTATTGCAGCTGCAGAAAGCCCCAGAACAGAGTCTATCTGTGTGATTGCTCCTAATGGATGCTGTAAACTTGTACGTGATTTCATGGTGCCTTAAAGTCTTTGGCTGCCCTCTAGGATGGCAAAAGAGTGCCAGCCCTATGGACTTTGAAACTTAATCCATGTGGAGTTTCTTCATCCATCACAGACGCCTAGCTATATCTTCTTCTCCCTTGGGAGATTAGTCAAAGATAAAGACAAGTCCTTTGCTGGGAAACATCTCTTTGGCTGGCCCTGAAGGAAAAATCATCCTGCAAAGGAGTTTGTTTTTGAGTGACAGCAGTTGAAGGTGGAACAAAAATATCTGCAGTTCTGCCAATCCTTCTTTTTCTTCCTGGATATTGGGCGCCTTCCTTGCCATTTTGGACTCCATAGCCCAGTCTCTGCAAGGCCTAATTCTCCACTCTGTGCATCTGAGGCAGATCATGTAACTTCAGTCCCAATGTCTGCAGAGGAGGATAAAAATAGCACTTCCAGCTTGTCCTTAATCGTGGGGTTCCTCTGTTTTTCCTGGCACAAAGACTTTTCAGCCAATCTTTGTGCCAAGACTTAGGCTGCCCAGGGCAAATGCCCTCTTGTCCAGCTTGCCTTAGCCCCCTAAAACACACTACTTGCTCCTCACCCTTGAGCCTGGAGCTGCTGGTCCACTGAAACAGGGGCTGCACCAGGGAAGCCATTGGTGGGCACTTTCAAGATGCTGCTTACCCAGGAAGAGAATGGGAAGCTCCGGCTGCAATCCTGCTGTTGGTTGAGGCTGCCTGGAGGGACAAGTGGCAACGGCAGCATCCCAGTTGTGGGAGTGAAGCATTCCTGTTTCTACCTTATGCCTTTAAAGCGCTTTGGGCACCCTCATCTCTTCTGTTGCTGCCAATTGATCTAATAAGGTGACTGATTTGGTTTTTATTGCCCTTAGGAGGCATTAATCTGCTTTCCCTGAATCTGGTACTTTCTAGAGCCAAGAGGCTGAAACTGTCCCATAAATGCAGTCTATGTCTTGACCAACAACCACTTTTCCCTTGAGAGCTGCCACATGTGCATATATGAATAGCCCATCACAGATCTACCACAGATGTGTGTGTCTTGCCCCCACTGGCCCTGTTCATACACTGTTCTTAGAAATGAATACCATTCTTTTAGCCATCTGAGAATCATCCAGAGCATTTCTGAGTCATAGAAAGTAAGATCACCAATGTGAATTCCTCATTGCAAAAGTACATTTGAAGCCATAGAGGGGCAATGGGTTCCTATGGACTGCATACACTCATTTGGCCTTTTGCTATAAGACGCAGGGGGCCACAGCTCCCAGCAATCCAGTCTGTGCCAAGATGCATCAAACTTGCAACCTGGAATCACTCCCACATGATGGGGATGTACAGTCTTCTCCTTGTCTCTGAGAAAGGTGAAGGCTCTCTCCTTTGGTTTGAAATCAAAACCCAGAGTTTGCAAGATGTTTCCTGGGCAGGAGGGACAAGTGCTGTAGTGCAGACAGATCAGGTGCGCATCCCACAAAACCTTGCTGTGGGCAGTGGCAATCCCTCCTGCCTCTTGGACACTGCTGGTAAGGGTGGCTGGTGGGTTTTGAGGAGGCCTTCATGTTTATAGGGAGGAGAAGAAAGCAGGAGAATCCGTCAGGTTACAGAACTGCCTCCAAATCTTGGGGAGTTCAGTCCTGGGATTAGTAGCAGTTAAAGCATGGAAACCATGGTAGTCTCTTTCTTGTCTGCCTAAATTAGCAGCCCCTGTGGGCTGAGCACCCTGTCTTGACCTTTAGCCAGGGGCTTGGGGCCACCAGACCCAGCTATCTAGCCTGCCCCAAGAATCTCCAATAGGGTCCATGACTGATTTGCCCTCAGATTTCTGGTGCAAGGCCAGGAGAGGAGTCAGGCTCAGTATGAATGCAACATATTTTCTCCATCCTTACAGTAAACCACAAATGCTGGTTTCTGCCATAACCCACTCTTCCATGTCTCTCTCCAGGCCTCATTGTCTACCTGGGAATGATGGTTGGTGCCTTCCTGTGGGGAGGCCTGGCAGATCGGCTCGGGCGGAGGCAATGCCTTCTAGTGTCACTCTCTGTCAACAGCGTCTTCGCCTTCTTCTCTTCCTTCGTGCAGGGCTACGGCATGTTCCTTTTCTGCCGGCTGCTCTCCGGTGTGGGGTAAGGGGGTGTTGGGAACCTTCTCATGTATGCTTTCATTTTCTCTGCCATCATGAAGGTGAGGAACTTAGCTTCCACTGCTAGCCTCCAAAAACGGGTTGGGGATGAAAATGAGTAGCCTGAACCCTTGAATTCTCCAGCAGATGATTTCTGTGAGGGAAAGAGCCCTGGAACCTGGAAGTGCAGGGACATTCCTTTGCTGCTTTTGAAGACACCCTGAGGGTCTCTTGACTGCAGGGAAAGAAATCCAGCTTTCTCCAAGGATGATTTGGCCAAGTGGGCCAGTTTCTGCTAAGACTTCTCTCTCTTTCTTGCTCTCAGCATTGGGGGGTCTATCCCCATCGTTTTCTCCTATTATTCTGAATTCCTGGCCCAGGAGAAACGGGGTGAGCACCTCAGCTGGCTCAGCATGTTCTGGATGATTGGGGGCATTTACGCGTCTGCCATGGCTTGGGCCATTATTCCCCATTATGGTAAGCAGTTCCCAAACAAGAATGCCCCCTCCCCAAAGCATGGGGAAATTGAAAGCTCCATCTCATGGCAAGAAATCTACCAAGCTCCAAATGAAGGTGCCTTTTCCTCACTGAGAGAAGCTGAGAGCAGAGAGGATCCTGGCCCTCCCCTTCTTTAGCTTGCCTGGATTTCATGACAATAATAAATATGGGTTTGGGTTTGGGCAAATTTGTACTTTTTGCACACTTATTACTGATTTTTTTTTTAAATTGTACAGCCATGCTTCCCAACCCATCTACTCCTTCCTCCCTGCTTGAGTGGGGCTGGGCTACATTTGCAGCTTAGGGGCTAAGAAGTGAGAAGAGCCAGAGCTTTATTGTCCCTATTCTGAACCTGGATGGCTTGGAAGAATTATTATAAGCTTGGTGGTCCAGAGGGTTTTCTTTTTTGCTAATGGTCTCCTCCCCCACATTCTGCTTGGCACAGGATGGAGTTTCCAGATGGGATCAGCCTATCAGTTCCACAGTTGGCGTGTCTTCGTCTTGGTCTGTGCCTTCCCCTCTGTCTTTGCCATGGGGGCTCTCACAACCATGCCTGAGAGCCCTCGCTTCTTCCTGGAGGTAAAGAAAACCCAATGCCCTCAAGGACAGAAAGAGCCACAAGAGGCATCAGGTGCACTACAGAGCGAGCCCTTCCTGAGCCTCCTGCCTCCAGCAGTGGTGGGCCAATTGCTGCCAGGAATCATGGAAGCCACCCATTGCCTTTCTTCCAGCAGTTGTGGAGAAAGGCTGGGATTGGAGTCCAGTGGTTGCAGCAATGGCCCAGATATGCCAAACTCTTAAGCTTATGGAGTTTTGAGCACATCCCTTTTGGGCTGAGGGAAAGGGAGAGGCAGCTATCCCGGAAGCAAAGCAGTGGAATCTCTGTGTGGTTGCTTTCATAGAACGGAAAGCACGATGAGGCTTGGATGGTGTTGAAGCAGGTCCATGACACCAACATGAGGGCAAAGGGCCACCCAGAACGAGTCTTCTCGGTAAGTACTTTTCTTCTCCTGCTCCTCCTCCTCTCTTCCCAGTGCAACAAGGACCCTCTCTTGCCATAACAACAATCCTTGGGAGAGAGGACTCAGGAATAAAAGATGGGTCTGGTAGGTCTTAGGGGATTTGTGGGAGAGGAAGTTTTTGTCAGCACCAGCTTATGAATTGTGTGTAGGTCAAATCTTCCAGCTTCTTGTCTCTAGTGATAGAAGTTGCTTAGGAATTCTGTGTACTCCTCTTAAGCAGCCTCACAAGGGGGCCACCTCAGGAGATCATTCATTGTACAGGTTTTTCCAAGGAGCAGCTGAGCTGGAATGGGAAGCCTCTCTCGTTTATCTGTCCTTTGTAACATTTCACTTGGCAGGTGACCCACATTAAAACAATCAAACAGGAGGATGAATTGGTGGAGATCCAGTCAGACACGGGGACCTGGTATCGCCGCTGGATGGTCCGCTTCCTGAATCTGTCTCAGCAGGTAAAAGCCATCAGGCATAGGAAGTCTGTGTCCCACTGGCTTTTTGTTGTGAACACAGAAGCCACGCTGTGGCACCCAATCTGACTGGGAGGTTTTCAGAGATTCCCATGTTGGCAATGAACCAGCTGGGCCTAAGCAAAGGGATTTTTATACAGCAGCTGCAGAAACTCTCCCAGTTTTTTGTCCCAGTTGCCTAAAGAGACTTGAAACTAGTGGTGACTTCCTTGCCTTCTGTAGGTGTGGGCAAATTTTCATCAGTGCTTTGCTCCTGAATATCGCCGAATCACCCTGATGCTGATGGCCGTATGGTTCACCATGTTCTTCAGGTGAGGGTGCAGTGGATGCAGCTAAACTGTTCTGCTATTTTACAGCGTGCCTGAGTTAGGGGTAGGATCGGTGAGCACTGGTGTGTTCCTCTGTTGCAAAGCAGCTTCCACTGTAGAAGGTCTGTGTTTTCATTCTGGGAAATATTCTTCCCAGAAGAGGAAGAAATCAGTGTCAGTGCTGCCCTGGACCAGCTGGCACATTAGTGCTGTCTACCTCTTCTGTGAAACCTATGGAGGCATTAGGCCCCACTGTTTTATTAACAAACCAAGGTTTTTGTTCAGCGAGGAATTCTAGAGGCTGCTGTCCTGATATCCCTGGAGGATATCAAGTCGGGAAAGATTCCAGCCCTTCTCTCAAGTTAGGTCCTTGGCCCCAAATCCCTTCCACCCCCAATTCTGCCTCCCCTTTGTCTTCTGCTTCCTTTGGCCACCTGGCAGCTACTATGGCCTGACCGTCTGGTTCCCGGACATGATTAAGCACCTCCAGAACATGGAGTATGCTTCCCGCACCAAGGTCTTTGTCAATGAGACATTCCGCCACATCACCTTCAACTTCACCTTGGAGAACCAGATCCATCGCCGTGGGGAATACTTCAATGACAAGTAGGTATCAGCCCTCTTCAGTTTCACATGGCTGAGCCTGTCCCACCCTGTGGGGAAGGTTTCAGCCTGGTCAACTGCTCCATTGGAGCTATGAGCTAGCAAAATAGCTCAATGGCTTCCTCTATCAAAACTATATTTTGCTGTACAGCTGCTGAGCTAAGTTAACATAACACACTGAGCTATGGTTTCTCTAACAGCAGGGACTGGAATGAAACACCATTGGCTGGGTTTCACAAAACAACTGCAACCCACACACTCATGTGTAGATGAGAAACCAACAAATCCCATTATGGAGCTACATGGAGGAATTAGCCCTTGGCTCAGTTGAGATTCATTTGACTCTCCTTCTCCTGCAACAGGTTCATAGGCCTCAAGATGAAATCTGTGACCTTTGTGGACTCTTTGTTTGAGGAATGCTATTTTGAGGACATCTCCTCAAGCAACACTTTCTTCAAGAACTGCACATTCCTGGCCACTGTCTTCTACAATACAGGTAATGGCCAAGGCTGACAGGCTCCTGAGGCCTTTCCCTCCCAAACTGCTGACATCTCAGCTCTCACTGGCCAGAGCTCTTTTGCTCTGCCTCTTGGAATCCTGTCAGGAGGACTCCTGAATAGTTGGGGAAAGAGGACTAAGGCACCAGAGAACCCCTGCAAAATCACTTCCTCAATCATGTTCAGACTAATCTGATCCTGCTGCTGTTGATCTCTGCTTGAAGTTCTTCAAGCTTCAAGACAGCAGTAAGGGAGGATCTGAAGGGATCAGCAGCCTACACTGATGTAGGAAATGCTAACCTGGGCCAAATGCACCAGGAAACAAGATGGTCCTGATTCAGAATGCCTGCTCTGGCAATTTGCTCTGAGGAATCAAGCAGATCCCCAGAAGACCTTAAAGGGGAGCCAGAGGCTGGCTTGTGATGGAACTGGGATGGGACGTGCCGCTGCTCCTAGCAATTGCCTTGCACAAGCCTTTGGTATCCCTCTGGGGGCTCTTGAAAATAGTCTCTGCTCTTGAGGGAAGAGTCTGCCAGGCCCCTGACTTTAACTCCCTGCCTCTTGCCCCCAGATCTCTTTGAGTACAAGTTTGTCAACAGCCGGATCATCAATAGCACCTTCCTGCACAACAAAGAAGGGTGCCAGCTGGATTTCAGTGATGACAACAACGCCTACATGATCTACTTTGTCAGCTTCCTGGGCACCCTGGCTGTGCTGCCAGGAAACATTGTCTCTGCCCTCCTGATGGACAAGATTGGGCGCCTGCGAATGCTGGGTGAGAGGATCCTTCCTGGAACCCTTCTCTTTGGGCATGGCTACAGCCACCAGCATTGCTGGGGATCCACAGATGGGAGGGTGATCTGGATTGCCAGGGTTGATTTAGCTGATCTGGCTAGTTAGGTGAGTGTTCTTCCTCCCTCACTGCTCCATGTGCCCCCCTCCCAAAGCTGCACCCTCAGAGGAAAAGAACACATGTCCCACATGGAAGGAATGTATGGTCCTTTGATCCAGAATACTTCCAGGCCAGGCTCCAACCAGGCCTTCTTGGCTGGCTGATGTGCAATGGGAGAGGGTCTCTCAGCATATATCCATGGAGGTTCAACCATCCAGAGAGAAAACAGAACCCTGAGCATGTTTTCTGTTTGGCTGCTTTTTAAATTCTGTAGCCACTTGCCAAGGGGCCAACTGTCAGGCTGGTCACTACATCTGGAGTGCATCTGGAGTCATTTTAAGCTCTGTGTGTCTTTGATCTGGAAAGTAAGGCACCTGATCTGACCTTATGCTGGAGGAGATGTAAAATGAGAGGAAAAGACTGAATGTTGTTCCTTATTGCTTGGGAGTCCATCAGCTGCCAGAATCCTTGACCTGGACTTGGACTGCTGTGTAAAGATGAGGGAGGAGAAAATGGGGAAATTTTTCATTCACTGGTCTAGACGCAGGGCTAGGTTTTTAAAACCAAGAGCAATTGATTCTCCTGGTCCAGGGCTGCCTTGTGGCTGATCCCCTCTCTCCATCCCCTGCTTTTCTCTGATGTGATGTACATAGCTGGATCAAGTGTCATGTCCTGTGTGAGTTGCCTCTTCTCATCCTTCGGCAACAGTGAGTCAGCCATGATTGCCCTCTTCTGCTTGTTTGGTGGGGTCAACATTGCCTCCTGGAATGCCTTGGTTGTCCTCACAGTGGAGCTGTATCCTTCAGACAGAAGGTGAGACCCTCCGGAACTGAGTGTGGCTGGTTGTCCCCCTGACGGTAAGGGGGCAGGGAGGGAAGGGAGTGCCAGAAAAGATTTCAGTCCCCCTGAACTGAGAAACGATTCTTACAATGACCACAGGTAAGACTTTCATTATATACTAGAGAATGACAAACCTCAGACAAAATTAGCCAGCCAGTCCCTTGGTAAAGAATGCAAGGGATCCTCAGGGACTCTGAGATCTGAACATCACAGTCAGGGACACAAAGTGCCTGAGTGAAATGTCACTGGTGGGTGTGTTGGGCATTTCACTCTCCAATCTCTGGCCAAGTGTCAGCAAGCCAGCCCACTTTGGAGAAGCCAGATGAAACTCAAACAATGAGGTGATGGCTGCCTCACTCATCTTGTTTCGGACTTCAACTGAGCTTCAGGAGATATGTGCTCAGAACGGTATGAATATAATTTTTCCTTAAATCCCCGTGGCCTGCTTAGAAATGTGGCCACACAAAGTCCCTTCTAATGCTTCCCTGGACCTCCATTTTATTCCCATTCCCCCCCATCCTCTGGGCTCTTCTCTGCCAATCAGTTAGCATATAACAGCACACGGACTCCAGCAATTGTTTTGGAGACTCACCTCAATGATATTTTTATACCTCTGCTAACTGTGGGCCCCACCTTAAAGCCTGCAGGTATTATGGTCTGGTGCCTAGGGGGGGCTGTCTTGTTGCTGGAATAGTGACACTGCCAGACATTGGAACCAGGAGGAATGGGGAGGACTTTGCCTGGACTCCTTACCAAATCATCCAGCCTCACCCCTCTCTCTCCTTCCAGGACAACCAGTTTTGGGTTCTTGAATGCGCTCTGCAAACTGGCCGCTGTTTTGGGCATCAGCATCTTCACTTCCTTTGTGGGCATCACCAAAGCAGTACCCATCTTGCTTGCATCAGCAGCCCTGGCTGTGGGCAGTTCCCTGGCCCTAAAGCTACCTGAGACCCGGGGGCAGGTTCTGCAGTGAGATAAAGAACCCTCAGCCCCCTCCTGCCCCTGCTCCTCCCCACCTTGGAGAGCTATAGCATTGTAGACACTGTGACTGTCTTGTTATCCATCTTCTCTTGGATTTTCCTCCACAAGTTCAGTTGTTCTTGGTTCTCCTCCTGTTGTATCCCACCATCCATCCTCTCCTCTGGTTCTGATGTGCATGCAAATCCTCTCCCAGGTGGAGAGGCAGGTAACTGAAGTGAGGAAGACTTTGTGGTTCTCTCTCGGTACCAAATTAGTTCCAGCTTTTTCCAAGGTCCCTTGTACCTTGAGGTGTGATCCCAGTTCTCTAATCCAAGTGGGGCATTTAGATTGTCCAGTAGAAGGAAGTGATAATGTGATACACTAATAAGCAAGCATGTAAACATATCTCCAATGTATAGTGTGCTCCATGCCTCTCTCTTCTTTATTCCTTTTAAAAAAAGGTGACCAAGTGAAACATTCTGTGCCTACTTGCATTTGGGTCAGTGCAAAGTGTCATTGCTTCTGCCTCTAAGGGCCTCCTGCTGGGAGACTGTAGGTAGAGGCAGTCAAGCTGTGTTTTGCTTATGTAATCCTTTGGATAGCCAGTGGGCCACAGTGGGAACAAAGTTATGAACTATACAGACCAAGAGTCCAATCCAGCAGGGCATCTCTTAAGTTCTTATTAAGTCTTTGCCCTGCCAGTGCATTCCAACTTACCCCAACCTTAGTGTCCGTTTTGAGCGGTATAGCTAGTGTCCATTCAAGTGTATTTTTATTTAGCTTAATGTCCACCAAATTTCTGTAGCTGCAATCTGAGTGCTCAAAAGGAAAAGAGGATTTGGGGATTTCTGAGGTGGCATCGGCAGGACTCTGTGCTCAAATAGATCCTTTTGGCGCATCCTCTACAAATAAAGCTGTGTGTTCATGCAAGTCATTTGTATGAGGGTTTTGGGTTTTGGGGAGGGGGTTGTGATATTTTGTAGGCCAAGCATTGGTGAAACTAATGTTAGGTTTTGCATTTGCTTTGGGATTTCCCATTACCCTTTTCTAACTTACAGAATCCTTAATTGTATGTGTGCACCTGGGTCAAAATACGTAGATGGATCAGCACAACGGTCCACTGAAAATTGGTGCCAGACAATAGTACCAAGCAAAGCTTGGCAGGCTGAAAGGAATGCTGGGAGATGCATCCTGGAAATATCTAGAGGGCCACAAGTCAATTTAGCACAAGATTTCATTTGGGGTCCTATTGGCTTTTGGATCTAGTGTTGCAGCCTCTCTTCTCTTGCAGCCCAGTGAGCACAAGAACCTTCTAAATCAGGGGTCCCCAACCACTGGTCCAGGCATCAGTACCGGGCTGCAGGCTAGGTCAAACTGGGCAGCACAGAAAGAATATAATTAAATTCTATATTATGCACTTTATTGT
>JAJFZI010660815.1:0-13222 GCA_022379055.1 Anilios bituberculatus
TAAAGAAAGGATTACTCTATTGGAGATCAATAAAAAGAAAAGATGGGCAGTTTTTTCTTGCATATTTAGTGAAATAAGAACTTTTTTTCATGCTGTTTGTGCTCTGAGAATTTAATTATTTTAGTCTGGCAGAAAGGACTGTTTTCTTCCTTTCCAATGGTTTAAGATTTAAGATTTATGCACGTGATTTAAAAACCTTGATGTATAGATTTATTTTTTAAACCATTCTTTAATGTCTCAAAAATCATTTGTCAGTCCTATTGCCAGCCTAAGCGACCACTTTTCCAAATTCTCCTTTATTATAAAATTTGTGAGCACACACAATTCTGGACTGTTTTCAATCATGATATTACATTGTGTAGATATAATTCTGTGCATGGAACAATAACTATCTTTCATGTTCCCAGTGCATAGAACACAATTCAAGTTTTTCAGTTGCTATGGATTTCATGACAAAGAAAAGGTAATTTGGGCAGTTCACAAGCAAATATCTGAAACATGTTTTAATGAAAAATAATTTTAAGATATAACCCATTAACCCAATGTTTAAATCCAGAATATGCCTTAGTACGCAACTATTAACTAGATATTGTATGTAAACTCAAGATCACAGATTTTTAAATAGCATGTTCTCAGATGCATTAAATGATAGGGAAGGCTAACAATGAAAGGGCTTTTTCACTAAAATAATTTTTAGAATTTAGGAGATTCATTATACTTCTTAAAAATTAGCGAGCTTTCTGATCTTTTCTTTAGAGCTGTTCTCTAGTTAATAGTATGTTGTAAAGGCCTGGCCCAAGGTCTCCCAGTAGAATGGGAATTTAAACTCAGGGAGTTTAACTCTTATGGCTTCCATTCTACCACTCTCTGCCACTATACTGTACTCTTTCCAGAAGTCAAAATAAGAATCATTTAACAAACTACTTGTTAAATTTAAAAAGGATTTTTAATTACACTGAGGAAGAGAGAGAAAATACTGAATACCTGTATTACTGGGCTGAATTACGAATGGTCTCCACTGATGGTACAAGAAGAATTTATCGATTGTTCAGAATCCTTGCAAAAAAGTAGAGATGGGACTTCTTGGTACTGTATACTGCCCTTGCAAAGCTTGTTTAATTTTCAGGCTGTTTTAAAACAATGTTGAAGATCCTATCATATACAATTGACATTTATTTATGCCTGCTATAAAATTTTGGGTATTGCAAAATGTGATGTACAGGTTTTTTTGCATACATGCTGATCAGGAACATCTCTGAATTTTACAGCTTCCAAAACAATTTCATCACGACTTAAAAACTAATTCTCACCTTTTCCTATGTGTCTTTAGTCTTTGCTTTACTATTCTGAGATGTCATATACAATCTAAACATATGTGAGTCACTGGTTATTCCTTACATTTTATGTTAAATGTGTTCATAATTCTTAGTTGTTAGATATAATCCAGGATTACTCCAATCACTGTTTCTTAAAACAAGTAACAGCGATTGGCTATTAAGTAATTCTTGAGAAACAGAGATTTTTTAAAATTAAATAAATATTCATGTGAAATAGCAGAAAAGTGCATAATGAATATGAAAATATGTTTGATTTAGAATAAATGTGAATGTCTCAATTCTAAACATATAACTTGTTTGTTTGTTTATTTAATTTATTAGCTGCCCAATTCTTCCGGACTCTGGGTGGCTTACAACAGGCTAAAAACAGTAAATAATATACGGTAATATAAAATATAATAAATATCAAAATATATTATTTCAATAAAAATACAAACAACTGATGATGTTGACCTTCAGATCTTATCAGTGAAGTATATAGTCTTTATTTGTTTTCTCCATCTTATAGGTACTAATATGGTTAATGCAGGAAACATGAATGGTTCTGGAAATTTGATGGATTTTTTGGATGAACCTTTCCCTGATGTTGGCACCTATGAAGATTTTCATACCATTGATTGGTTAAGGGAGAAATCACGTGATACAGACAGACATAGAAAAGTAAGTGAAAAGACAATATGAAAAGGGCACCAACACTTCCTAGTCATTTAAAGTCATAGATTCTATGATCCTGGAGTGAGAATAACCATGTGTTGGGAAACTGATTTAAGGCCATCTCATAGAATATACAGTATATTTCCAACTCTACTTCCAGATCAGCATGGTAATTAAAAATGGTAATTCTCAGAAATTGTGGTTTTTAAATTCCTTGTATAGTAATTGTAATATGCAGAAGGAATTGAGCATATTGCAGTATAATACAAAAGAAAACCTTATTAAGTCTGACAAAATGTTTGAAAGAGGTGGTTTACAAAGTATATTATTCTATAAAAGAGCCAGTCTTTGAAGAGTATAACAGCTACTTTCTTGGCAAGGCACGCACAGCTGTTGCGAAAATTTCTTTAGCTGCATGTGAAGATTGCATTTCTACTGCTTTTGCACAAAGTAAAGTTGGTTTCATGTATTCAAGGTATAGTTATGAGTCTTGCAACAGAGGTGGATGCTTTACTGTGTCAATAAGTGGCATAGATTTTATTAAGTGGATAGAAGAGGAAAATGACAGAGAGGGTTTGTTTGTTTGTTGTTTGTTTGGGATTAACTAATTGGACAAATTATCACATCCTTTGTACAAAAAGAAGCAAAATTAGCAAAAGTTTTTAGAATTATGGTTTATACATCATATTCATCTTCTGACTGGTCTTTGCTAAATATGAGTTTAACAAGCATGAGAAAAGAGATAGAACTCTAATAAATTAATAGACAAAGTAAGCAATGCAATACTGAATCCTCTGGGATACAAGTAAGTAATCTGTAGGTAACTGGGAGAGCTTCATAGTCAGTGGTGTGCTGGAACCAACTCCAAATGGCTTACGTGAGCCAATTGTTAATTGTCAAGCATGATGAGAGCCAGTTGTTACCAGCGGCCACCCTGACTCTGACTTCTTTACCTCCAACCCCTCAAGTGGCAATCCAGTGTCAGCATTTTCACTTCTCCAAGGCATTCAGACATCTCCTATATGTTTTCTCATCTCTGTGTGGCATTCCAAACAGTTCCATGTACTATCTCAGCCCCACATAAAGGCATGACAACACCACCATTTCCTATAGAGCCAGTTATTAAACATTTACCAGCACCCTATTGTTCAGATTCTTAAAGCAGTGGTCCCTAACCACCATGGCTGGTGATGGACAGGGCCTCATTCTCCCAGAGACGGTCTCCCAGTTACGGAGTTGTTTGCAAAGTGCAAACGGTCCTGTTGCTGGGAGTCATTACTGTGCACATGACAGGGGCGTTTGCACTTTGCAAACAACTCCATGGCTGGGGAGATGCCAGCTTCACCACAGCGACCTGATTTGGGTCATTGTGGAGACGTCACATTTTGTGATCATGCATTTGCGTGTGTGTGCTTTACAGTCCCCACCCTAGCAGCAACATACAGTGCCAGGCTGTGGTGTCAAAAAGGTTGGGTACCTCTGCCCTAAAGGATTGGTTTAATACTTCAAAGAGGACACTTTGTTTCATGTTCACATCCTCTTCAAATCACTTCTAAATGCTGTGTATAGGCAGACACTATATCCTACTTATTTCTGATTAGTTATTTATATTTAATGAAATATACAAACTGCATGTTTCAGTTAAACAGTATATATATATATATGTGTGTGTGTGGTGTGTATTTTCCAGATTACAAATAAAAGCAAGGAGTCCTTATGGGAATTCTTCAAAAGTTTACTGGATGCCTGGTCAGGATGGGAGGTGATGCTTCTTATAGGACTGCTAGCAGGTATTTTGAAGATGTCACTGTGGTTTATTTAGAGTTTTTGCTCAACCAGTATAGCAATTGGATGCCTTACATTTATCATTGTTTCTTCCATTTATGTTTGGAATGTTAGTATAAAATATACAGTATATGTGGAATGTTAGAATAGTGGCAGAGAGAGAGGTATGTGAATATTCAATATTTTAAATAGGAAACCAAATCCTAAATAGGTAGACCCATATGATTACCACCAGTAACAGTGATAACAACTTTCTGGCTAATTGATAATGATTAGGCAATTTTATAAAGGTAAAATATTATTTTAGACAAAAAAGAAGATAGTTCAGATAATGTTGTGGCTTCTTGTTATAAACTCAGTCCAAATAAACTTGCTTCATCATTATCAGAAATGAGTAAAATTTCAAGAAATAATTAGAATAATGGAAATGAGTAGCAGTAATTTTGGTGTGTTTTAAATTTGCTAACAATAAAAATTCTCCTTTAGCAACATTCTCCTTTAGCAATTTGCTAAAGTGCAGAATTTACGATTATGGGACAAAACACATACAAAAACTTACCGATCATTATAGGTGTGAATACCTAGAACTGTCTTCAGTGAGAGTGCATAGGAAAACCTGAATTGCTCCATGAGGGTTTTGGCAAGTTACATTAAAACATTTGAGAAGCTGGTTCACAAATGTTGTATAAAGTAGCACTGCTTTGCAATAGGTGATTGATCCCTATACAAATGTCACCTCAGTATTTCATGTGTTCACTTACCGCTTGTCACACTGCATTAAAAAAAAAGAATGAAAAAACAATTGCGACACAACAAAATGACGTATATCCATGTCACACTAAAAGCAAATGAAAACATCTCACTCTTCCATTCATTATTAAATACATTTGGTAAGGCCTATATATTGAAATTAAGAGGCAGGCATGTTTTTTCCTTGTTTATTTGATGACCTTATCCTACACTGAAATCTGGACAGTAATCCAGCATCACGTTTGACCTCATCAATTTCATGTACTCATGGAGCCATCTAGACAAGACTTATTTGCTTATATGTCAAACAAAATCTTATTTTATTGTGTGCTGACTATGGTGCCTGCTCTTTGACAGTCAGAAGTGAGCCAAGAAAAGAAACGGGCATTTTAAAAGAAACATTGCATTGTGCAGTAAAAACATATAGAAAGGTGAAAGGGAATGGCCCTCACCTTTTCTGTGGCCAAGTTTCCTTCAGCCCACTAATGTCGGCATATGATAAATGTTCATAGTTTGTGGCTTTAAGGTAAACAATCTTTCTAACCTTTTATTTTGTTATCCACTGGAAAACTCAATATGGAACTGAGAATTGATTCAGTACACATTTCAGGATACATGTCTGTGAGAGCATTCTGTCTTATTTCTCAGGTGATGCAGTTTTTATCTTATCTTATTTTTCAGGAGATGCAGATTTTGTCCATCTGTTTATGTCTGTTTATTCCCCTGTCAGGCACATTAGCTGGAGTTATAGATTTAGCAGTGGACTGGATGACTGATTTGAAGGAAGGAGTCTGTTTATCAGCCTTTTGGTACAGTCATGAGCAGTGTTGCTGGACATCCAACGAAATTACTTTTGAGGACAGGGACAAATGCCCTCAGTGGCAAAAGTGGTCTGAACTTTTAGTTAGCCAGTCTGAGGTATGTAATTTTCCCGCTGTCTACTCAACAAGGGACTGTCATAAAATTGGATTAGTCTGAATTGAATTGCAGCTCTGCATATAATTTCAGAAATGTTTATTGAAGAAAGGAGAAGCATTAATTATTAACATGTCTTTTGATTATATGATCAAAAGAATATAGAATTTCCAGAATTTTATGTAGGAAAGATAAGAGAAATCAACAAGATAAATATGATGTCTTTTGAAATCCAAATAATTATAGTCTGTATAGATTCATGTGACATGATATTTTATTAAAAGGCATAAACTTTTGTGAATAAAACCTCACTTCATCAGATGCATGAGATGGATAAAACTGTTATGGGACTTAAATAGAGATAAGGCAGGTGGGAGAGGAAGACAAGGTGGTTATGACGATGTAGGTTAGAAGGGAAACAGATTACAGCTTCTTCATCAATTAACAATACTGAAAACTTAAAAATCCATTGTGTTTGTTAAGCAGAGGACTGATCGGGGGCCGGGTGAAGAGGTGTATATTTATTTATTCAACTTATAGACCGCCTTTCTCCCGAGGAACTCGGGTGGTTTACAGTGTATTGGTACACGTCAGGTAACATCCTTGGGAGGGTGCCACCTGCATCTCTTCTCTCACACCAGCTGAGGAACATGGGGTCTTTGCCATTTCCCCCTTTCTTGACGGAGAAAGGAAAAATGGCACTTTCCCCTCTCTGCATGGAGAGTTCTCAAGGAATCAATAAAGTGTCAGATGTTGCCATTTACATTGGGAAGATTAGATAAACAGAAGCCTAAATTTGTGAGCAGAAGAACTAATAATAGTTCACAGCACTAGGAGAGAGTATGAGTAGGAAGCTATAGTATTTTTATTGTTTGATCAGAATGTCCTTCCTCAACTTAAAACTATTTGGAGCCACTCTTGGCCTATGTGAAATGCTATTTCTTTAAATTCCAAAAAGCATATTTTTAAATGTTTAAGAAACATCATACATATTAAGCAATGGATTAAACTTATTTAAAAGAAACCAACAGTCCAGTTTTCCACAGCTTTTTTTTCCTTTGCCTTTTTCTTTTAGAACTTAACTCTCCTAACTTTATCAGGACACAATTAGCTTAAAACAAACAAAACAGGTTTTGCTTTCCCCTCCAGCTAATTTGAAACTGCTTTAAGGTGTTCTGCTAAAAATTCTGTTTCATGGCTTTATTATTTCCACACTAGTGTAGGATATAATCAATACTGTATTGTTTGCAAAGTATTTGGGACATTGCCTTTGTCTTGTGTTTTTTAAAATTATTATTTAGCATTTATAAAGTGCCACATATAACATCGCATGCTGAAGATCAAATCTGTCACTGTTTACTTGGCAGTTAAGTTCTCTGTATTTAAAAAAACTTATAATACTGTTAAATAAACATGCTTAAGGCTGTAGATTTAAGGTAAGACCTTTGCATTGCTGAATAAGCAGAAAACAATATCTATTGCACTATCCTTATTCCTAAGTTCATGGAGAGCTCCAGCCTTATACCATCCTTATTGCTGAAGCACCTGTCAGAAATAATGACTGGCTTAGCTGCCATTTGTTCTTGTTTTTTTCCCTTTCTTAGGGTGCAAGTGCATACATTTTAAATTACTTCCTGTATATCTTGTGGGCTTTATTGTTTGCCTTCCTGGCTGTTTCCCTTGTCAAGGTATTTGCTCCGTATGCCTGTGGTTCTGGAATTCCGGAGGTAAGGCTCTCCCCCCCCCCCTTCTGGACTGAGAGGTACATTGCAGCCGGGATTTTGTGGGAATAATTCTCTATATTACACTGCTTCAGGCAGATGTAGGGTGGCCAGATTTTCATCATTCCCATGTGGGACCGGCCAAAATCTTGCACGAAAACCTGAAATTTCGCACCGAAATCTCACACGATGTTGTAAAATGCAAAAATCTCTTGCAAAACTTCAGAAATCACATGAGATTTCAGCATTTTATGAAGTCATGCAAGATTTCAGTGGTAAGAGGGACTGCAGGACAGGATGGGNNGTGCAGGATTGTTTCACACAATCCGGGACATCTGGAAACCCTAGGCAGATGTCTATCTTCCAGATCTGTCTGTCTAAGTTCCTGCTACAGGATCAGGAACTGAAGTAAGGACATTGACAATAATGGTAGCCCATTGATTTGTGTTCTTAAACATTAAATTCTTTAAAGAAGAACACTTTAAAGTGTTTAGAATTGCTAGCATCTTCTCAGAAAGCTTGACATACCAGCTTTTGTTCTTCTTTGTGTCTTTCAGATAAAGACTATTTTGAGTGGCTTCATTATTCGAGGTTACCTAGGCAAGTGGACTCTCTTAATCAAAACAGTAACTTTAGTTCTGGTGGTATCTTCTGGACTCAGCCTTGGCAAAGAAGGACCTCTTGTGCATGTAGCTTGCTGCTGCGGCAACTGTTTTAGCAGTCTCTTCTCAAAATACAGCAAGAATGAAGGAAAGAGAAGAGAGGTACTGATAACTGTCACAATTTCTCTGTTGGGATCTTGGTATTTTCTGAGCTTGCTTATGTGTACATTTTCTACAGATCCCTAACTGATGGATCAATGTTTCCGTGTTAGGTACTCTCAGCTGCTGCTGCTGCTGGTGTCTCTGTTGCCTTTGGTGCACCAATTGGTGGTGTCCTTTTTAGTTTGGAGGAGGTAAGAACCATCTTTAGAAGCTGAAAGCGAATTCTTTGATTGATAGACAGCTGTTCCTGCATTGATTCAGTATAAACTGTAGGTGGCAGTGGTTGGTCATAGACGAACAATATTGCACTTGGGAATAAACTCACTGGGCACAAAACGAAAATAGTAGATCGCATTCCTGATGCATTGAAGGATGAATAAAGTATTCCATACTATTTCTTCTATGCTTGAATGGCCTTACAAAAGCTGAATACAGCACTAAAACGTAGGCTGAATCCCCTTCCTTGGAATTTAGCTTTAGGAAGCTTTTTCTACGAGAGTGCATTGTTATACAAACTTTGAAATGACACAATCCAGAGATATTTTTGTCCTGAGTTATCTACAGTCTGAATAGATCTGTCCGCACTTGTAAATTTTAGACAGTGTGGAGCATCCTCTTATCGCAGGGGGACAGAATATAAATCCAACTGCTTGCTTATTTATTTAAAATTATTCCAGGCTGCCTTTGAGGATCAAGTCATTATAAGGTAGTATACAGAACAAAGTGAAATATGTTAAGATATATTGATAACCAGAAGTCTCTAGACCTCAGAAACCATCAGCCTAGCAACAGTGTGGTTAAAGAAGGATAACCTCTCACAAATGGCATATTAATACCTTTTCTGAAGATAATATCAAAGACAGTAGTATAAATCAGGGAACAGCCAGTTGTATATACACTGTTAGATAGAATTAGTGCGCAAAGTGGCAATGTTTTGTTATTTATTTAATTTAATATTTGTTATTTTATTTTAAGCATCATCAGAAGCATCCAGGAATGTCTCTCTTGAGTTGGTACTTGAAACTAGATTGCACTGGTCACAATTTTGACAGTGAACAAAAGGCATTTGTGGATTCCCCCCCCCTTTTTTTTTTTGCTGCCAGCTTGGCTACCGGCAATAGATAAGGGCCTTTGGTTAGCTGTTCATATTAAAGAAACATCCACATAGCAGTGATTTTTGAAACACTAAATCATCAACTATAAAATGAGAACTGTGCACTGTCACCAAGATGGTATTTTGGCTATGAGGATAAGCTATACATTAGAAATCTTAGCCACTGTGATAGCTGTTTCAGGCAGACCACTTTGATCCTATCAGTTGTTATCTTCAGCAAAAGATGATCATTGTCACCTACCTTACTGGATTTTACTAAAAGATTATTAAAAGAATAAGTATTGTGTTCTGAGTTTTTAAGATAACAGGAAAAAATTTGTTCTTGTTTTTTACTATGAACCTAAGATGAATTATTATTCAAAGCTAGTAGTACCTAGAAAGTTATTAACACTGATAGAAAATAATAGTTCAGGAAGCAGAACTAATTTTGTAGTCCATTAATCATATGCTAAGACAACCTTTACATAAAAGTGCAGATCAATACTGGTGTTACTTGGAATTGAAACAAGCTGCAGAAAATCATCCAGTGATTTACAATGAGATCCCAATAAGTTATCTTCCATATCCACTCACTCACAATATAAATATTATGTGCTGTAGAATTTTACAAAACTGTTCCTATATTACTGTGCATTGATATTCTTTTGGAATCACAGCAGTGAGTACATTCTTTCTGCAGCATGCTTGCATAAGGCTAGGTAGCAAATGTTAATTTAATATAATCTTTCTTCCATTTAACTCTTTGCGATCCTCTCCAGGTTTTCAGAAATGTCTTGATGCATGATTATGTATCTTTTCAATAAGCATCTGAAAGAGAAAAAATATTGAAAGGAATGGAGAGGCATGTGATCCAATGAAAATACACCCATTATTAATTGTTTCTATTTCTTCCAGGTCAGTTATTATTTTCCCTTAAAGACTCTCTGGAGATCCTTCTTTGCCGCACTTGTTGCAGCATTTACCCTGAGATCCATCAATCCATTTGGAAACAGCCGGCTAGTCCTCTTTTATGTGGAGTATCACACACCTTGGTACATGGCTGAACTTATTCCCTTTATCTTGCTTGGAGTTTTTGGAGGATTATGGGGGACGCTCTTTATTCGATGCAACATTGCATGGTGCAGGAGGCGTAAAACCACCAGGCTTGGAAAGTATCCAGTGTTAGAGGTCATTGCAGTAACTGCAATAACTGCAATTATTGCCTATCCTAATCCATATACACGAAGAAGCACTAGTGAACTTATCTCAGAACTGTTCAATGATTGTGGAGCTTTGGAGTCATCCCAACTCTGTGACTACATAAATGATCCCAACATGACCAGACCTGTGGATGATATTCCTGACAGACCAGCTGGTAAAGGAGTATACATGGCTATGTGGCAACTAGCCTTGGCTCTGGTTTTTAAAATCATCATTACAATATTTACTTTTGGAATGAAGGTAAGTTAGAAAATTCAAAGTAGTTCAAGATATATTAGGACTCGATTTATAGAAACATATATGGCATCATCCAAGTAAAACCAAGATATGGTTGTACTAAAGAAACATTCATCTGATACAGTAGTGGATCATGGTCCACATGAGCAAAATCTCTGAAAAGGTTTGATATCAGGTTCTCAGATAGTGTATTGGATTGTAGAAACTGAAATGGAGTGACCTATGGATCTAATTCAATAGTAGTGGTAATAATTACCACTGCCATCGTCATCTTCACTGATCAGTCATTTGACTGTTTCTATATATAAACATAAAACATTTAGATATATAAATCAACAAAATAAATAGTATACCCAAACCAATAGTCATTTACAATACAAATCTAATGCAATATGGCTAACTCAGTGATCTACAGACTAACTCATCACCTTACAGTTTGCCATTGACGTTTCTAGGTATTTTCACCTTATTTTACATGCCCTAATTCAGTAGTAATGGATAATGGCTAAAAAGGGCCCAATGCTGTCGTGGGTATCATGACCTCATCATGCAAGTGACATAACTTAGAATCATGGAATCATACATGCATAGTTGCATGTAATAATTGTATAATTTGTATGATATTGCCACTTACATTGTCATTTTGAAGTCTGTGGTTTATTACAGGTGTCCCTGTGTTCTAAGTCAACTTAAGGGCAATCTCTTTCTTCAGAGCATTACTTAACAAAGAATCAAGGCTATGTGAAGGTACAGCAGGGATGGCCTACCATAAGTGTGAAAAAAGTTATCAGGCTATGGGCCCTGCCCACCTGCCCCTGTACCTAAAGTAATAAAAAAAAGGGGGGGGCAGAAGAGCACACCACTGATAGCTACACCAGTCAAGATGCACGGCTGCCCTGGGTGTCATAATGGAATACTATGCTACTGCCTTTTCCTGTTCCTTTTATTTTTAGAATAGCCTTATCAGATAGTTAAGCCTTTTAGAAATTATACATTTAAGGATTTTAACTGTTCCTTATGTCCATGTACCTTTCTTTCTACACAGTCATCAACTTGTTTTTTTCCTAAATACAGGAATCACCTGGCTTTTCACCATGTTAGGGACCACAGGGGTGGCAGAAAGCAAGGGTTTGGCACATATTGAATTCCCACAGAAATTAATGGGATGTTCCATCTCAAAAAATACTGAAAAAATCACCACATGTGTGGTGACATCAGCACTTTTTTACTTCTGAGTAGGAAGTGACAATAGGGTGAAAATGACCAATAGCAAAGCAGCAGATATCAAGGGATTCCTATACTTTTTTCAGTTCTTTCATTACTCTGCTTTCTTTCTACTTTCTAATTGAATTTTGGTGTATTTAATTATAACCAGCTGTGCAGTGGAATCAGTTCAGAACAGCTTGTATGAACCATTGTAAAATTTTCAAGCATTGGATGAGCCAGTTGTTACCAGCTGCCAAGTGACCTCTGATTCCCCGAAATACTATCAGCTTCAGTTTCCCAAGACTATTTTGACAGTCTATTGGAAACTGAATGCATTATTTTTTCTGTTGATAAAAATTTAGCTAATGTTGACTTTCTCTTGTTCTGTCCAATGATACAGATTTCTCATGTGATATAATTTAACATCTAAAATCTGCTTCAAGCCATCAAGCATATTGAAATAAAATTATATTTTCTTGTTAGATAAGTGCATTGTGTTTTTAAATGCAGTAGATTTCACAGATATTAAAATAACTTTCACACAACATTTTGCCACAGTTAATTGCCACAGGAGATAATAAGAGAAATAGTGAAGTACAAGATTTGGAAGTATGAATTATGGTACACATGAAGGATGATACGAGATATCTGAGAATTGTGTGAGATTTCATACATTTTGGACTAATTGCTTCTCATCTCTAAATAAAAGATGTTCCTTTGCTTGATGTAGTAACCATTCAATAGCATGTAAAAAATGAGAAAGCTAACTTTTAAAGGGCTCTTTGAAATTGCTTGGCACAGAATAACTATCCCAGCTGATATGGCACAAAAAGTTAAGTATTTATTTCTTTGCTATTACCTGTATTTTCTGTATACTCTCAGTGACTAGGAGGGAGGAGCTTAGGAGAACAATTAATGCTTTATTTTCTTCCTATCACTGTTCACTGTGTGTTCCTGTCCAAAAAGTATTGCAAGATCTGGAGAATAGCCAAGTATATGAAATGAAGTCTCTACCACGTTCTAGAGTTCTCTGAAGTAATAAGAAACATGGATCTTGAACAGCAAAATATTAGAAGCTGTGTCAAATAAATAATTGATTAAATTAGCTCTACATTTGAAATAAAAACTGTACTTTTAAAAAACTGATTTTTAATTTCTCCTTATGTTATTTGAGATCCCTTCAGGTCTCTTTATACCCAGTATGGCTGTAGGAGCAATAGCCGGTAGAATAGTTGGAATAGGAGTAGAGCAGTTGGCTTATCATCACCATGACTGGATCATCTTCAAGAACTGGTGTAGACCAGGAGCTGATTGTGTTACTCCAGGACTTTATGCAATGGTGGGAGCTGCTGCTTGTTTAGGTACAGCATGTCATGGCTTTTTATTTCTGTTGTACATGATGTTATTTGGTATCTGTGTACATTCTTATGTTTTGAAATTTGGTAATTTGGAGATAGATAGATGTAAGTAGGTAGGTAGGTAGATGATAGNNNGATAGATGATTGATAGATAGATATAGGTACCCTATTTCCCCTAAAA
>JAJFZI010661001.1:0-10499 GCA_022379055.1 Anilios bituberculatus
GGGGTGGGAATCTTCGTGGGAACTCCAGGGAGTTTTTGGTATCATACACGTTTCAAATTTAAACTCATTGGGCTCAGAGCCTGCCTGGAAAGCCGCCAAGGGCAGGCCCTGGTTTGAAAAGGTTGCTGTTGAGTTGAACAGGCCTTGTAGTACAATCCCTCATCCAAGATAATTTCTGATTTGCCTGGAGGCTTTGGGCTATATTAAAACCTCCTTCTGGGGAGCAAAGTTATGGTCTCTGGAAGTGGTAGACAATTTTATATAATTGATTTCATTTCCAGAGCAAAAAAGGGGTATCTAGTCACTCTGCTTCATTTTTAGAGAGGGACAACAGACTGATACCTAATATGATCCATCATTCTTTATTATTAAAGAATTGGAAGAAATTTTGTCAATAAATGCAGAACAGACGATTGAGACATTACAGATGTTCTCTGTTTGTATGTTACACATGCGCTTGATATGATTTCTGATTGAAAAGGTGGCAAAGAGTCTTGCTATAGTTTGGCTGCATTTGTGTAAAACCTTCTTGCTATCATGCAGTTCCCAGATGTTGGGTTTTTTACCTTTTATTTTATATACAGTTCTGTCACCCTTGGAAGAAGTCCCTTAATGCTTCCTGGTTTTTATCTAGGGCAAATTTATTTTATTTATTTATTTCTTCGATTTCTATACCGCTCCACTCCCAGCGGACTCTGAGCGGTGTACAACACAATAAAATAGGATACAGTGCAAGAATTCAATGCAATTAATAAATAACTAAAACCATCATCATCAATAATTTTTCACTCAGTTACATTTTACTGTTCCTCTGCCTCAATATTCTGAGAGATATGACTGTTTCCATCTCTCTATCAGTTTGTGGCAGCTGATGTGTTCTATCCATGCAGGATTTCATGCTTCAGATTTTCTTGTCAATGACCTAGGAATATTACATTTGTAAAAGTAGGCTTGATACCTCATTTGTAGTTTATTCCTTAGGGTTCCTGGCATTCTATATTCAGTACTGTCCTTGGTCTGGATTATTCATATTTTCTGATTTATGTATTCAGCATTTTCCAAACCTCATCGCATCCGTGTCAAATTTTTCCACTCATTCCTACACTAAAATGCTTCTGCACATCCAGACTTTTCACCACAGCCAGCCAGCAATGCATAAATTGCATTTACAACTGTAAGCATAAACTATGGAGGTGCATAGCACCAAATTCACTTCAGCAGCAATGGGAGAAATACATTTGGCGTCAGAGCTAAAGTTAAAGAGATATTCATTAAGTCTTGGAGACAGACAAAAATAGATCAGTACTAAATTTTAAACTGTACTTGGCTGTTTTCTGGAATAAATCAATCCACCTTCAATAGTGTTTAGAAATAATAGCATTATTATGCTCACTCCAGTTTCTTGGTGGAGAGATAGTCTAGGAACACAGTGCTGATCTTGGTTTGTTTCTGATTAAGGAAATATGTTAATGTATTTAGAGATATTCAGATTGTCTATAGATTGAAGCATAGCTTCTCCCTCAGATCTTCTGAGCAGATAGCCAAAACCTAACATGCCCAAACTCAACTGTAGTTATACTACTATATATTTCAGTGTATCTAACAGTATCAATAGTCTCCCTTCAGCATCAGACTCCAGAATATCCAAAAATATCCAAAATAATTCAGAAAACTGCTTCAAAAAAACAATTGACTAAATATTTCATTTCCAGGAGAAAACTTTGATTGTAATTGCCCAATACAAATATGTGCCAGATTGTAATGCTTAATAAACACACTCGAAATGTACTACCAAAACCATTCCCTATTTCTTCCTCTTAGATGTTCTCTCTTCCTTTTCAGGAAGTACTTTTCAGGAAGTACTTAAAATACTGTAAGCGAGGTAGATCATGGAGAAAATCCATCATAAACTTTGTCGACAGAATGGACAAATTTTCTTCCCAACAAGACAGTTTAAATTCAAAGTGCCCCATGTGGAGGGGTCAGTTGAAATGGGGAAGGGATTTATTTACACTGAGTAAGGGTAATTGTAGATTGTTGGCAAATAACTCACCAGTTGTTGCCTTTAGAAGAATGTCAAAATAGTGACAAAAGATATAGAAAATGCAATGCTAATTCACACTTGTTATCTTGTGATCAGGCTGGATAACAGCATGAATGAGTCTGCCTGAAATAGTGTTCAGTATGAATTATTCTACTCTGTGTTTTCAAGATCGCTTACTGAAATTGGCAAATAGTTTAATTTTGCAACCATTATTTTAGCTAAAAAGTAAAGTCCATTTTAATCATTAGGACTGAAGAGTTGGCTATGTACAAACATTTGCAATGTAGCAAACAATTTAAATAGAATAGATGAAATCTCTGCCAGGCACCCATAACTCAAACTGGAAAGTTGGAACTTTACCAACCAGTTTGCACTAATTGAAAAAAAAGGTGCCTCTGCTGCAAGCCACCCCCCACTGAACAGCTAATAGAAATTTAGCAGCTGAAGGGCATTTTCAATATCCGCAGTTTGGCTCCTGGAGCCAACTGTTCTGCATAGCAGAAAAATAAAAATAATGGTAGTTTCAATGTCCCAAGGATGCTGTTATTTTGACAGTTGACTATACTAGCAAATACACAAGATTTTTGGAAAAGCTGAGGGAAACAGATTTTTGGAAGTTGTTTTTTAAACAAGATAAAATGGTATTTGTTCTGTCATCACTTTAAGAATAGGGTTAAACGTTATGTGTGTGTATGTATATGTGTATGTGTAAAACTTTGACAGAATTTTTGATATTTTAATATTGAGAGTAGGAATAATTAAGAACATAAGAGATNNNNTGCTAGATTGGACTCTTGGCCCATAGTCCTGCACTCTTTTCCCATAGTGGCCCACTGGCTACCCAGGGAAGCTCAAGAGCACAACATAGCCTGAGCAGAACATGTTTTTATAAACTTTCACAGAACTATAGCATCTTCAGGAAAGGGACAATCATCTAAACTATGGATTTGGTATTCTAGCATTAAAAAAAAAACCTCTTCAAAATAGGAGGCACTCTTTAAAATAAGGGGACATCTGGCTATCCTAATTGTGTGCTCTGTGATATGTAAATCAAACCAAGATGACCCCCTGTTTCCAAGCACAGTTAAATTTACTGTCTCAGAAGCATTTCATTTAGGCTTAATAAAAGTTATGATGTGTTGATTAAGTACCAGCTGATGGGTGAAAGAGTGTTCAGTAAGGTTTATAGGGTTGCAAGCAGTAAATTTTGTTGTCACCTAATTATTTGGTCTGAGTTTAGTATCCAATAACAGAATACAAGGCATGTAGAAGAGCAAAAAGAAGAGCAGAAGAGATGAGATGGTGGGGATTATTTGTTTATTTAACTTCTATACCACCACTCTCCCAAAGGACTCAGTGCAGTGTACACTATAAAAACAAGAACAATAAAAACAATGCAAAAACTAATGTAATAAAAATACAATATAAACAAATAGTAAAATATAAACCATATCAGGTGCCAACCTCACAATTCAATATGCCAATACTCAATAAGATCTTAAAAATACGTGCAACATTTACCCCTCCCAGGCCTGTATGCAAAGCCAGGTCTTGAGTAGTTTGTGGAAACCCAGCAGGGTTGGAACCATACATAGCTCAAGGGGTATAGTATTCCAGAGAAGAAGCCCTCCCCCAGGCAGTCGCCATCCTTTAATGCCAAGTGGTTGGAACCTGGAGAAGGCCCCTCCAGTGTGACCTCATGGGATGAAGAAAGAAATCTGGGAAGAGGTAGTTGTGCAAGTGTCCTGGACCCAAGCAATGTAAGGCTTATCAAGAACAAGTTATATTCATTCTTGGTGTTCTCTGAGCTTGGTTTACTTGCTGCAGGGCATTGTTTCTGTCATTACATGTTTGTTGGTTTGGGGTATTTTTCTTGCTTGCTTGTTTATCTGTGTTCTTTGGTTATTAGTTATTGTTTCTGTCATTACATGTTTGTTGGTTTGGGGTATTTTTCTTGCTTGCTTGTTTATCTGTGTTCTTTGGTTATTAGTTATCTAACAATCAAAAAGGCACAACCCAAGGTCAAGGAATGAATAAAAGCCCAGGGCACAGCTAAACTGTCAGTTAACCCCAGATCAGCAGAAAGCAGCACTAGATAAACAATTGAGTAGGAACAAGGGAAGGCGGAGCAAGATGGTGATAGAAGCAGACTAGTATTTTGTGCTCCACCACAATCCAATGTAATCCAAAGGCACCCTTGGCTCTGAGAAGGGATTTCTTTTAAGAAAATTAACCCAGCTTATACCTGAAGGCATGGGGAACAAGAAAAAGAGAGCAGGCTCAGATACGGGCTCAGATTTTTTTGCAAAACCAAACTCCCAAGCCAACCAAGCAGCTGAAGATGGATCACTACTGTGAGATGAAGCGGCACCCAACAGCCATAAATATTTCTCATGTAAGTCTGAATGATTCACTTCAAAACATGATAGAGTGGGACTTGCAAAATCAAATTGAGGATAGCAGATTGGCACAGCTCTCCTCATCACACCTGGATTCAGTGGGATCTTGTGGCTCAACCACTCAGGGTGAGGAATAAATGTCTCAGATATTAAAATAAGTGGCAAGAACCTAAATGACTACCTCGGGTGACACTCGTTACTCACCACGCAAACTGTCCTTACAATTTTTAAACTACTAACAGACTTACAAAAGAAAATTGATAACTTGACTGTAAGATTGACAAAACCTAGTCCGGGGTGAGCCAAGACCCCAGCCCTCACCTTGCAAGGACAATCAGAGGAGGACTGCTCCTGTATGTGAAGCAGGAGACTTCAAAGAAATTGCATAGCACTGACAATACACAACAATTTTAATAACACAGGGTGATAGTCCAAAAAATGGCTGGTAATAAGATCATTAAGCGAAATCTTACACTGCCCAGCTAGACAAGTTGACTTAAAGGACATGCATGGCTACCAGGAAGTTTTGGCACAAAATGTGTAGTGTTTACCTTCAAATAAATTATAATATCTTCCATGTTAATTAAGATGGCTCCTCTCCTGCAATTATATAAAATTTTTCTGCAGAGGGTCTTTTGTGCAGACTCAACACAACCCCTTCAGCTCACAACGCCAAAATACAATGGCAAGAAATCAGATAATTCTGAATAAACCCTGGCAAAAAACTCACAGACTGAACCTGCCAAGATGAAATCATTTCTTAAGCAAAAGAAATCAGAAGGAGAAATCATGGAGAGGCAAAAAGAAAGTGTAAATGTATGTGAAGAGGACGACAATTTTATTAAAACCTATAGTGAACTACTGCCCCCACAACAGGGGGAAGTGATCTCTAGACTGGACGAGCTGAAAAATGACCTGAAAAAGATCTCCCAGTTGGCAAGACCACCAATAGGTTTGACGTCAACTAAAATTGTGCTAAACACCCCCCCCCCAAGAGGACTATAGAAAACAGAAATACAACCCACAATTGTAGAACATCATTTGGGAAATAACTCAAAATCATCTTACTCAAGGGGAAGATCAACCTCTATCAACAGAACAGCCCACCCCTTGCAAAAGTATAGCATTGAATGCACAAACCCAGGGAGGTTACTCCCTTATACAAGATAACTAGGACCTTGACATGCCACACCTGTCCAGCATATGCCCAGAACAACCTGGGTTAATTCCAGAGACAGCAATAACTTCAGAGATGGCAGCGGAGGATAACAACTGACACCAGATCCAGCCAGCAGAGCAATCTCATCTGACACACCTGCTTTCGTGGAACATAGCAGGATGGTTGCCTAAACCTCAACAAGAGGAATTAAAGAAATTTCTGATGGACTTCCACATAATAGCCTTACAGGAAACCTGGCTCGATTCTGGGAAGAATATCTTGACCCTCCCATGTTTTAATACATAAACTTGACCAGTGCTTAAACCAGCCACAAAAGGCTGAGCCTCCAGCAGGCCTTTACACATTGGTGAGGGCAGATACTGGATGGATAGGTGAGGAAATATCCCTATCACCTCCCCACCATACCTTTTAGCAACTAGATTATGCCTGAAGAATCATATAATCATGGGATTAAATGTGTATGTAAACCCTGCTTGGGGGGATCTATGGAAAGAGTTGGAAATGAAGATCCTTGCAATTAAGGAGAATTAGCCAAGTACTTCTCTATTATTGCTAGGGGATTTAAATGCCAGATTAGGGAATAACCTCCTCAAATTTGTAAAGGAGGGAGTAATACCAGAAGGGTACCTATATAATCAAGATACATGGCAATCACAGGATCAAAAAACAAACAATGCCACACATAAGTTCCTCCCCCTACTTTATAATTGCAATCTTCAAATAGCTGTGAGCAGGAAGCCCAGCTATAGGTATCCCTTAACCTTTCTGAATAACAAATTCAGGTCCACAGTAGATTATATTTGTACTTCCATTGTTTTAATAAGGCATCTAGAGGAAATGAAAGTGATTTACAGAACAGAAAGTGATCATTTTCCAATTATAGTCTTTGCCAATCTCCCCTCAAACCGGAGACCAGTCATTCTAGCAAATCGGATTATGTCTAGCAATACAGAAATAAGACATAATAAGAGATTACATTGGATGAAGGTAGATGTATCTCAAATTTTAGCATATGCAATCAGAAGAAACTAAACTAATTGTAAAGAGTATGATAGAGAATATCATGATCCATGAATTGGCTATGACCAATTATGCACTGCTTTTAAAAATTTTCTGACCAATAATATCCCCCTGAATACTGACAATAAAAAAGACCCCCATTGTTTGACCATGAATGCAGAGTAGCACGTAAAACGTTCAGGAGAGTTCCTAGACTATACATCAAATTTTTAAATCCAGACCATTTTACACAATCTGTAGAAAAAAGGAAGACCTACAAGACACTATTCAAGAGAAAAAGGATGGCTTATAATGCCAACCTATGGAAAGAACCTGACAGGGCTGCAAAAGATCTTTTGACCATAAGATTTTGGAATAAGGTTGCACAGTTTTTAAAGGATAGGCAAACCCCAACTGATAATGCTATCTCTGCTGAAGTTTGGGAAGCATACTATAACAGCATTTTTAATCTTGAAAATGCCACAGAGTATAATACACAGAAAGTTTTTACTCCCCTGACAGTACTTATGGATTGGCCACCAATATCCCCAGGCAAGGACTGCCTTCCCACGGAACTATTTAAAACTTAAATAGAATGGTGGGTTCTTATACTAGTTAGGCTATTCACATACTGCAATTCTACTACAAATTTACCTAGAGGATGGAAAGAGGCAGTAATAATACCAATCTATAAAAAGGGAAACAAACTCTATTCCCAAAATTATAGAGCCATCAGTTTGTTAGATATCCCTGCAAAAATATATGCAAAACATCTATTATGGAAGCTGAAAGAATGGACTGAATCAAATCAAATAATTAATGAAGAACAGGCAGGATTTAGTGCAGGGTGTTCAACTATAGATAACTGCTTCACTTTAGCACATATTATAGAGAAATATAAGATAAAAGACATCCCTACTTATGCCGCGTTTATTAATCTTAGAATGGCTTTTGACTCCCTAAACAGACAAAACCTACGGCACAAATTTAAAAAGCTGCAGATTGAACCATGACTTCTCAGTCTTCTTAGACAGCTATACAATGAAAATACCTTAAAAGTTTGGGTCCCATCTACTGGGGCCACTACACACTTGATTATGGTCGAGAAGGGTGTGTGAAAGAGATGTGTGCTAGCACCAATATTTTTAACCTCTATATAAATGATGTAACAGCAGCAGTAAATGACCAGCACCTCCACCCCCTACTGTGGCTAACAGACCAGTACATATCCTCCTTTATGCAGATGATATGGTAGCCCTCTCCAACATGCAGATCAGGATGAGATGCTCATTACGAGCCTTGGGGGTGCAGTGCACCAGCAGTGCACCAGCATACCGAAAAACTGATGGGAGAAACTTCAGAGCAGTTATTGCTATTTAGGCTTGATCTTTACCTCTTCAGGTTCATGGAATCTACATTGGAATAGGATTGTGCAAAAAGCAATGCTTTACCAGTTACAGCTTCTGAAAATAGCAATGCATATTCATCATATCTCCCTAGTTCCCATAATTAAAATATATTTGGCAAAGATCTCACCTATGTTACTTTATGGAGCTGAAATTTGGGGGAACCATATCCAATCTCAATTAGACTGATTGCAAATAAAATTCCTGCAGAAGATCCTTGGGGTTAATACATCTATCTCAGCCCATATAATAAGGGCAGAGATAGGGGTGAACTCAATTCAATCACAAGCCTACCTAAGAACAATCTACTACTGGATGAAGCTGTAATGTTATGATAAAATGAGATTACCAAAACTATGCCATGCAAAGCAGGCACAAAATACACATACAGTGAGCTGGGCTGGAGAAGTAGAAAAAAAATCTCACTAGGATGGGGCTGTCACCAGGATTCCTACTGAGTTCTCTACCACAGGCTCATAATATAGTAAAGCAAAGGATTAGAGATATAGAAGCCCAAACAGACTTGGCTAAACTTACCAAGTCTAAGTCCTGTAAATGGATAGTGGAGAACAAGAAAAATTGGGGACAAGAGTGCTATCTTACTCTCTCCCTTCCTCTTGCACAAAGAAATATATTTACGAGATTTGAACTCATAGACTCAAATGTTACAAGAGGCCGTTATCTAAGAATCCCATATGAACAAAGGCTGTGCCCATGTGGGAGCCCTGTAGTGGAATCAATCACTCATATGTTATTTGACTGTTCACTATACGCTCAAAGCAGGCAAAACTATTTGGCTGCTTACCTCCCTCCCAGATATCTGAAAATTTGGAAATGTATACTGGCTCTACTATTAGAGGGAAAGAATCAACATCTTACCAGACGGGTTGTTAAGTTTTTCTTAAAGCTAAGAAAGAAAGAGAGGATTTTGTTGAGAAGAACTGGGTAAACTGCAAAGGGGATGGAAAGTATTGATAATATTAGGCATATATGGGTAGATCCAAATTGCTGTTACATGCTACTTGTATACAAATATATAGATAACCTCACAGTTAACTGCAGAACTGCTTATATTTTTAACATGCCAAACTTAGTATGTTTGTTTTAACTGTATATTGTGANNGCCAAATGGCTGTACAATAAAGTTTAATTTGATTTCGAGTAAGAACAATATCCTAACCAAAGAACAATTAAGAAAAGAAGCAACACTATAATCAACACTGATAGGACAACTACTTCATATATGCAACAGCAAACTTTACCTCTCCAAGCATTGTTGATGTTACTTAGCCTGGTAATGAAAGATCTGCACCAAGAAAACCAAGTCCAGAGGGTACCAAGAACCCAAAAGTTAGGTCTAGTCAGGAAGTAAATGATGGCAAAGATTTCATGCTTTTTTTGGTTTGTTTTTTCATTTACAGGTATTATTTCTAAGGTTTCCTAAACAGTAGAATATAAACTCAAATCTATGTATATTAAGTCAGAAGGAAATGCCATCATAACGATAATGTTGTATATTTCCATCTAGCAGTAAGCCAGTTCAAAAAGAATGGAAATTATTACTGAGTAAAGATAGATAGGATTGAACTAAATGCTAATCCTTGATTTGCTGTCAAGGTAATACTCAAACTTTGAGGAGTGTCATAACAATTTCAGTTTATTTTGATAATGTGGTTATTTGCTTATTATCCCATCTTTACAGGGCCTTCTCTCTTAGGACAATTTGAAAACCAATATTTGTTAAACCCACCACCATCAGCTACAAAATATAGACCAGATTTAACCAAATTTTAAAATGAAATAATTCCAGCAGTTTTTAAAAAATTATAAAACAAATTCTGAAATTATCCTTAAAATTCTCCTAAAAAAATCAGTATAAATATAAATAGATATACATAATGTCAGAAGAACATGTTCTGAAGTGACAAGGGCAGCATGGGCAGTTTCTGCCTTCTCACCAGCAAAATGGCACCAGCTAAAGGCCCAAATGCAAGAGTGTGCCTGACTCCATTTACTTCTGGCAAGTGACCAGAGCAAAGTTAAATATCATTATAAAGAAGGTAACAGAGCATCTTCTAATTAGAAAAAAAATTAAGGAGCTGAAGAGAAAATAGGCCTTAAAATTAGAGAAGAAATGTCTCCTGTTTATCTTCCACAAGGAATAAAGGAAATCATGAAGATACATGAAGACATTAAAGGTCAATAAGCGTAGGCAGGTAAGTAGGTAGGTAGGTAAATCAAACTTGTCATCTTTGGCTTCTGATTGATATGTCAGGTTTAGGGTGACCAGATTTAGCCCCTCAGGACCAGATATCTGGAAAAAATCCAGAAGCATATTTTACACATGTGCAATATACATGCATGTACAAAACACTGAAATCCAAAGTCACATGGGTTTTGACTGGCTAATGAGACAACAGGACAGGTAAGATTGGTCCGGTTGGGTGGGATTGTCCCAAACAATTTGGGAT
>JAJFZI010661447.1:0-11809 GCA_022379055.1 Anilios bituberculatus
TTGTCTTCCCAAAAACAAAACATAAGGATTGAAAATCTTAGCATTACATCCAAAGTAATGTTACAATTTTGATAAGACATAGATACCAGGAATCTGAGGAATTCTGGCATAATGTGCTATGCATAAATAGCCATTAATTATGCTTAGGTGCCTCATCAAATTTAAATAAAGTATTATTAAATGTGGTTTTTCTGAATATGTAGGATAAACGTGATTATCATGTATTTGAAGCTTCCTTTTAAAATTGCTCTTTTATAGAGCCACTAACAGGCTTAGTTTTGTGGGGTAAAATTTCCTGGGCCACTGCGAAGAGCACGCAGTGGACCTCAGACTCACCTGTGCTGTAAAGTGAGAGCTACTGATGGATTAGACCAGAGGTGAGGAATCTGCGACCTTCCATATGTTATTTAATTACATTTCCCGGTATGCTTCATTTCTGGTTTTGTTGGCTTGAGTTACTGGGAGCTGTAGTTCAGTATCATATGGATCCCTGCGTGTTTCCCACCTCTGGACTAGACCTTTGTGGACGAAGGTGTTTTTGTTGAATTGAAAAAGGAAAAATGTATTAGGACTTTTAAGGAATATAATCATTGGTATGGAACCAGTTTATTGCTTATTATCTTTAGATGATTTTGAACAATTTTTTTGAAATAATGATTTCCAGGAATGATGTTAAATCAACTGGCTTCTTTTAACTGAAGCTCAAGTTAGATGAATGAGCTGGACTATATTTTTTAATAAAATTTATTTGATTGGCTTCTAATATTCTCTCAGTTGAGTCTAGGTAGTACTGCACAAAGAGTCAGAGTAGAAGGAAGGTACAGGTTTCCTAATCCACAACATCACCCTCCATGAAGCTCTGAAGAGTATTGTAGACAGCCACAGGACTCCTGCTATGAACCAGCTCAGCCTCACACTTTAGCAGGAGAGCCTTTCCCCTGACATGTCTGTCTGTTTGATATAGGAAAGGACCATGTCTTCTGGGAGATAATGCTTTTCCTGCACTATCCCTGTGTTTAGGAAGTTGGTAATAATATTTATTTTTCCCCTCAACCTTTTAATTTTATTTGTTTTAGTAATTGATTTTTATCTGATTTTAATTGTATTAGTACTGCTGTATCTGCATTTTATTGTTTTACTGTTAAAAGCTGCTTGATTAGCAAATGGATAGAAAAGTGGAGTTTAGCTCCAATATAAATAAATAAATCAGAAATTTGCTGCTTGTCATGAAGGAAGTTTTAGATTTCAACTTGCAGTCATCATTTGGTTGGCAGTGGTGGATGAAAGTGGAACAGGCTTTTTTTTTCTCTTTTTCCTCCCTGCAGCCACCAGCATCTCCTCTCATACTGTTCCAGAGTACAGTAATGCTCCTCTCCCAAACATCATGGAAAATTGCAATGCACAAGAAAAGCAGGGTAAGGAAATATGCCATATTTACCACTTTCTTCGTGGGAAATCTTTTTTTAATTATGATTATCTACACAGACTGACTTTGTAGCCTAGAACCCAAGGCATGTTGAGTTTCCTATACATATAGAAAAATTATGGTTCATAGCTGCTTATCTGATTTTATTTCCATCTGTTCACATCTTTAGTCTCTTGGTCCAGCGAATGCTGCAGGCAGAGCAACAGCTATATGGTTTGTCAATTCAAACATCACATCAGTGTTTTGTATCTTAGAATCAATTAGATTATGGTTTGTCAATTCAGTTAGTTAACTAGATCAGAGGTCTCCAGTCACTGGGCTGCAGTCCAATAGCAGGCCTTAGGCAGCGCTAGACTGGGCCACAGAGTCTTCCAGTGACAACTGTGGTGATGTCATACTTTGCAGCCGTCCGGAGAGTCTCCCGGGGAGGGGAGTGGACCCATTGCATTTCTCCTGGGAACCTGCTGTGCAGTCCCATGTTGGCACTCTCTCCACGGGGAGGCATTTGGCTTCTCTCCACCTGGAAAATGCTCAGGTAGAGGAAAGCGTGACACAGGACCAAGCATCTGTACTGTGGCAGTCTTCCTCCGGCGTCCCTTCTCCGCCTAGCATGGGCAGCTCCTTTGCCTCCTTGCCTCCCGCAAAGGCGGGTCAAGGCCATGGAAGTGGCATTGCAGGCAGAGCAGCCGAGCACCTGCACAGCTTGGTAGTGGCAGATTAGGTGCCTGGCTGACCTCCACAGCTAGTATAACCGACTCAGTGCCGCCGCTATTTGCAGTGAGTTTAGGGGCTCCAGAGGGCAGGGTGCAGCCCCGGTGAGGGTGCTGGATGGCTCACCCATTGAAGCTTGGATCAGGACTCTCCTCTGCCTCTTTGGGTCGGCGCGCCTTGCTTGTGCACTCCTGAAACCAGCCCAGTCTCTCTTGGCCCCTCCTGGCCTTGTGCCATCATCTGTCCCCTCCCTTCCCCTCCTGCTTTGCTGCCATGGTGCCCTTAATTGGGCTCCCAGGTGGCCTGGCTGTGGCGCCTCCCTGGAGAAATCACATTTTGCAGCTGGTGACATCATATTTTGTGCGTGTATGGTTGTGCGCACACACTTTTTGGTCCCCACATTGGCAGCACCATACAGTGCAGGGTCGTGGGGCCAAAAAGGTTGGGGACCACTGAATTAGATCATACTATGATTTGAAATGATTCTAAATCAAATTAAAATTTTGTAAGAATATTTTTGGGAAAATATTATTTTGTTATTTAAAAGCAATATTATTATATATTTGTCATATTATTAGATGTTTTATTGCTAATCAGTGGATATATGCAAACATTAATGTGAAATTAATAGTTAAAAGTATTGTGAACTGTTCATTATAATTTATTTTTTGTTTTCAATTACTGAAATGTAATCATTATTGTTATCTTTTTAAGCTTCTTTAATACTTCCTTATTTTGCACTATATTTTTACCATCTGTTTCTAATTATCTTCTGATTGATGTTAACTTGGAAGTTCGTGATTCATAAATCAGTTATGAATTTAGTGTACTAAAAATAACTATGGTTATATTTGCACAAGATTTATCATACTATATTCCAAACTAGTTTAATATTTAAATGAGCAAATTCTCTACCTTATGTACATCTGAGGGGAAAAGAACAAAGATTAATACATACTCTGTGAGTGCTTATAGACAAACTTAAAAATATTTCTTGATTTCAGTTTCTGTGAATTGTGGGTACAGAATTCACTTGATTCTGCATTAATATGATCATTGGCAAACTTGAAACAGGCATTTGTGCTTTTTGTAAAGTGGTTGTTTTCTACCTTGTATCTTTCCATACTCACCCCTCTTAATCAGTGTTTTCCTTGTGAATTCATGAATACTAGCACCAAATATTGCAAGAGCGGCGCACAGTTCCTTTTCTGCTACCCTGGATTTCTTTGATACATTCAGAGTATTGCTACTGTTACTTTTTGTTGAATAACCATTTTTGAGAAGAATAACAATGGTATTATATTTTCATTCACTTTCACCATTTGACAATAGTGACTTGAGAAACCACCATTTTATTGAGATCTGTAGATAACTCTTTTGATTGGGGCATGATTGGTCTCCATAAACCTGTGAAGGGCAGACTTCAGGGGTGGCAAATAATACCTGCATTTTTAAAATAGAGGGCCTCTCAAACTTGCACCTCATTGTCATCTCATTTGTAGGAGCCAGAAACAGTTGGAATGTTGATTCAATGTACCCCTTTCTTTCACCATTTTATTCTTAAATAATTTTCTAGCTGCATTAATTTCTCACTTAAAATAGTTCTAATTATATTTATTTGTATTTTATAATTACAACACACTACCCTTCTGAAGAACTCTGAGCAGTACACACATCCTTTATGTTACCATTGTTACAGTAACCCTGTAAAGTAGATTAGGTTGGGAACAATGTTCCTGGCTCTGGGTCATCCAGTGTGTTTCATTGGCAGTGCGGATTAGAACTAATGGAGTCTGGATCTCACAACTCCTAGTCCACTACTCTTTTCCACTATATAGTATCTTGAATAACAGCAGTAGAAGGGATGAGATTCAGAAACACTGTTTCACCACTGTACCTACTGTAAGAAGTTAGGAACAGGGACTGCACTGGTAGACCATTAGCTGGAACACTAAAATGTGCATGCTTAATAGGCATCAGAATTACAAACTCTAGGTTCCTTTGCTGATGAAGTAATATCTCCTTTGGCCATTTTTGCACTTTTTAATGTCTTGTAATAATCGTTCATAGCATAACACCATTCCCCCCCCCCCTTTTTTTTTCTCTTCTCAGGATAGTTTTCTTACATGGATTAAATCAACAGTTGTTTTAGCTTACTACTGTATTATAATAGCCTGGCATCTACTTCTAGGAATTTCACAAGAAGAACATGAAGGAGGTGGTTATTTCCTGTTGGTTGACCATTGAATCTAGTGCTCAAGAAATTAATGATTCCATTCTAAATACCATAATACATAAAAAATGCCTAGCTGGATTCAATCCTAGGTCCATCTAGTCCAGCAGACTGTTCTCACAGTGGCTAACTGGCTGCCTGGTAAAGTCCATGAGCAAAACACAAAACAGCTGGTTCTTCTCGTAGTCTCTGAGCAGGTGCTATTGGGATGTGTTAGACCATCTTTTCTACCCAGAAACAGTTATACTGCAGTCAAAATTTAATAGCCACTGATTCCCTTGACTTCTGTGAAATGGTCAAAATCTTTCTTGAAACAAGTCAAGATGGTAGCCAATAACACATTTTGTGGAAGTGAATTCTAGAGTTTAATTACATGTTGTGTAATTTCCCCCCTTTTTGTCCATCAGTTTCATTGAGTGAACTCTGGTTCTAGAATTTTGGGAAGGGGAAAAAAGTTTTTCCCTATCCATTTCACATTATTCATGATATTATACAGTTCAGTCATGTTCCTCATTTACCATTTTTCTACACTTAAAGGGGAGGTGCCAGTGGTCATTTTAGTTGCCTTTGCTGAATGTGCTTCAAAGCCATCATATCCTTTTTGAGATACAATGACCAGAACTGCACAAATATTCCGGAGGGGGAATCACCATTGATTTAAATAAGGGAATTATAATATTAGTCTCTTTTATTGTTATAGTCCTAACATACGATTGGCTTTCATAGCAGATGCACATTATGTTGACTCTTTCACTGATCTGTTAACCACTACTCCAAGATATATTTCTTCATCAGTCACTGTCAGCTCTGATCCCATTAGTTCGTAAAAGTTTGCAGGATTTCTAGCTCCAGTGTACATCACTCTGCACTTGAATGACATCTGCCATTTTGATGCCTCTCTCCTTATATTTAGAGATCCCTTTGGAGCTCTTCAGAGTCCTCCTTTGTTTCTACCACTCTGATGAACAGTTTGGTGTGATCAGCAAACTCTTACTAATCATGCCTGATTCTAAATCATTTATAAAAATGTTAAAAAGCAGTGGTCCCAAGACAGAATCAGTGGTGTCAGTAGGGTTGGTGTCACCCCATTAAACAAAATACAGAGCAGTATCTCTGTGAGACACAAATGAGAACAGTTTTCTCAAAGTACAAATATCATTGTGGTACTAGAAGTTTGTGCTTCCACTGGCCAGCCTCTCTCAGCTGGTGGCAACACAAGCTCAGCCAAACTGGTTGAAGACTGGGATGGGACACCACCAGAAAATTCCAGTTTTATCAGTGCTGCAGGTAAGATTGAGAAGGCAAAAGCAAATAAAATCCCATAGAAACAGTAGCAAGTCACGTGGCTATTACTATCAAGGTATGTCCAGGTAGATTTACTTGGGAGTAGGGCATGGCTTAAGGGAAGTCATATGTGTATGCAGTACTCCATTGGGAGTACAGCAGCAGAGAATTGTTAGTAATAAATATGTATAGAATGAAGCTGCTCACAATAAATTATGGGCATCCTCAGCAAGAAGAGGAGAGAGTTGTCTCCACTCTCCACATGGCCAGGAGAGCAAGTTGCCTTTTGTCAAAACTGGTCTTATTTCATACCATATAGAGAGCAGAGCAGTGAGCCTAGATGTTTCCATTTCTCCTCCACCTCTCCCCCCTCCCTCCCTTCCTTTGGTGTCACTCATTGCAGTTCACATCCCACTAGTGACACCACTGGATGGGATCTTGGGGAAACCCACTAATAACATCTCTCAATGTAAGAAACGACCATTAATTTTTTCCCCCTGTTGTTTAGCTAGTTGCTTATCCCGAAGAGGATGTGGGCTTTTACTTCATGGTTGATAAATTAACTGAGAAGTCTTTGATGACTTTATCAAAAGCTTTTTAAAAAATTTAAGTAGATGATGTTTGTTGGATCAACCTTATTTATATCTTTATTAACACCCTCAAAAATCTCTAGTTTTGTATCTTCCCATAGAAAAGTCATGTTGGCTATCTTTGAGCAAGGCCTGTATCTCCACATGTTAGTTAATTTTATCTTTAATAACATTTTCACCATCTTCCAGAGAAAAGATGTTAATGTGACTGGTCTATCATTTCTGGATCTGCTTGAGAGCCCTTTTCAAAGACATTTGCCACCTTCCAGCCTCCATTGTAGAGGCTGAGAGTAAAGACAAGTTACTTGTTTTAGTTAGGAGTCCACAGTCACTGCTTTAAGCTCTTTAATAAGTCTTGGGTGGATGTCATCAGGGGTCTGAGATTTGTTGATATCTAATTTATTAATTATGTCTTGCACCTTTTTTTGGTACTTCAATATTTCTAAGCTTGTCTGTCTCCCTCCAACTCAGGGATCTTTCCCAAATTCTCTTTTGTAAAGACAGAGACAAAGAAATAATTGTACTTCTGTGCAATTTCCTCATCTCCTTTTAGGACATCTTTGACTTTGTCATCCAAGGGGGACCAATGGCTTTCTGCTATTAATGTGTTTGAAGAATCTTTTTTCTCCCCTGTCTTCAAATATTATTTTTGCTTTTTCCACTGTCTCTGCATTTTTTGGCCAAGGTTTGTGCTCCTTTTTTTTTTTTTGCTTTGATAGGACAGGTCTTTCATTTTCTAAGGGATACTTATTTGTCTCTAATGATTTCCTTTACAATTCTGGGCAACCATGGAGACTTCTTCTTGGACTCTGGGGTCATTTTCATTGTGGCTGTGCCTCTGTTATTTTAGTTTTAAACAAGAGCCAAACTTTATGAAGTGATTGCCTTTTCAACCTTCCATTTGCATTCTCTTTTCACCTGTCTTCTTAATTTTGAGATGTTCCTCCTTTTGGAGTCAGATATGACTGTTGGATTTACTACATGGGTTTCCTTTTTTTTTGCATGTTGAATTTATTGCATATGGTGACTTTTCTCAGTTGATTCACCTACTCATATTTCTCTAACCAACTGTAATCATTTCCTGAATGGTATTGTGTGGGATCTGTGTTGGCCCTTCACCAAATTTGGGCCTTTGACTCATTCCCCTGGCTGCTAGACAAAGGTTCAGACCATGTGCTCACCAGAAAATCGTAAGGGGGATGATTAGATCTGGCCTCTAGATCAGACCAGAAAACATAGATCCTGCACAAACACACACAACACTCTCACAGCTTACTCATCTCTTTCCTTTTTTCTGCAAAAATCTCAGCAAAAGTGTGTTTACCTTCCTTTTCTTTCCAACAGTGAAAGGGCTTCATTCTTTCTTAACTCCATGTTACGTATAGCTCTTGGTCACCAAACACTTCTTAATTCAGTGATTCTTAAACTTATGAAAAATCCCAGATATTTTTTCATACATTTAGGAACCCTCAATTTATATAATATGTTCATAGTATTTTATTGCAGAGTCTTATAGAAACCCTGGAGATATTTTGCAAAACTCTTTCTGGGAATCAGTGCCTTAATAAAATTATTAATATTGGCCAGAGGTAGGATAACTATTTAATTTACTGATCAGTTTGCGACCATACTTAAATATTTAATTTGCAAATGATTTTGTAACCTCCTCTAACATACATTGCAATTGTTAAGTGCAGTCTAAAATATTTTACTACAGTAAATTTGGTTGTGTTAAAGATGTTGAGTTGGTCTATATATAAAGCTAAACTATATAGGTATATCCTGGATTTTTTGCCATGTTAGGGACCAGCCACATGGCAGAAAGTAGGAATAGGCAGATAACAAAACATTATTGAAATATATGGGATGTTCCGTCTCCCAAAATAGCAAAAAATAACTCTGCATGCGCAGATTGCATCATTGCCACATCTACTTACAGGTTGGAACTGACAAATGTACGAAGCAGCAGCTAAAAACAAGGTACACCTGTATAAAGCTGCAGGTTTTTATTCTCCTAAGTAAACCAAATGACTTATATTGAACAACTTTCTTAATAGCAGTGGTCTCTGCGCAGACACAAGAATACAATTTTTAGAGCATGAAACAAGGAATCTCACAGTAGTGGTATTGATTAAAATTTTCCAGTTAATCAAAAGTTCATCTGTAACAAATTACTACTTTGGTGTACAGATTATATGCTGTGCTTGTAGAGGTTTTGAATGCCAAATATAGACAGCAAATTACTAATATAGTAGACATGCTTTCATACAACAATAAGCCAAAGAATAAGCCCAAATGGCTTTTTAAATTATGTTTAACTTGTTTTATATTAGTCTGCATTCATTCGTTCTTATTTAAAAATATGGACTGGACTAACACAGTATATTAAGCTGTGAAACTGGCTTTTAGCCTATTTAGCCTATGTTATCTCTTGCCCATTCATGCCATAAGCTATAAAACAGCAATTTAGTTGTAGCTGATAAACACATGATTTTTTTTTTGTTTGCTTGCTCCCCTTGGATCTGCATGAGAGATCCTGCTCTTTTTGCTAGTACTAGAAAGGGTATAAGATACACAATGTTCCTGTCCCAGGTTTTATTTTAATTCTTTTGATTATATATTGTGTTGTAAATCACTTTTAGATTCTGGTAATGAGTAGTATAAAATATAAATCAGTACAAACAAACTGGTTTGTGTATGATTTTTCTTTATTATGAGTAAGCAATAAAACTGGCATCAGTTTGTAAAGTAATGGATGTTATTTATTTACTTATTTGCTTACTGGGGATACACAGCTGAGGGCTGGAGTCACAGTTTGCCTATTGTTACTGTAAAGCATGATTAAACAAATGTAGGTATTAATTTTACTTCTGGATAAACATGTAGGAGAAAGTCAAATTGGACTAAGAAAGGCACCCTAAGTTCTGGTTAGTCATGACCAGTCAGATGAGTGAACTTGGGCCAGTCACTCACTCTCAGCCTAGGAAGCTTGAAAATACTGCTAAATATTACATGAATCTGCCCATATTGTTGCCAGGAATCAAATAGAACTCAAGTGGGTAGAAGTATATGAGATTTCATTATAAATTCAGTTCCTAATTTTAGATATACAGGTATCCCCTGGTAATCAGAACCCTCACCCTTGCTCATTTGCCACTCACCACCCGGAAATAAAATATACATATGATGCATGTTCACCGCACTGGTGCGGTGATTTTTTTCTTGTATTTTTGGGGTGGGGTGGGGAATGCAATGTCCCATTAGTTCCTACAGTGCCACAGTATTCGCTTTTTCTGTGCTTTATGCCAGATGGTTTGGTCCCTAATCCTGGTGAATTCTGTGGGATACCTGTACAAACTTTGCTGAAACTTCAAAGTGCTGTATAGAAGAGAAACAAATGCCTATATGTCATAAAAAGTGGGTTTGTGCATTGTAAAGGAAACAAATTATTGTGGTTTAGTTAAGTGTGTGAACCCAGTCACTGAGTTAAAAATGTCTAAACTGAAATGTTCTGAACTCTTGCAATGTCATATTTAGTTAGTTTATTATAATATGCTATATAAATTGGATACTTAAGATGCTTTACACCAAACTCAACATACGGTAGTTGCCTCTGTGTAAGTGTTGCATTGTAAAACAGAAAAAGCAAAGTAAATCTCAGCCATATTAATCTAAAAGATGGAATGTATAACTTAACAACATTATCATCCTTGGGTGAAATTAGGAATCTGTTCATACACTTGTTTTAAGTCACAATGTGATTTATTTGCTTTTGATTTAGCATATGATTCTAATAATGATTTTATGATTTTTATGAATAAACTAGGTTGCAGTAGGTACTGTCATAAAATGGTACCTGGGGCCAGTGCACGTGCAGTAGTACAGCTGCTGCCGATGTGCCCAAGAAGCTATTTTTTGCTGCCTTAAAGACAAGGGTGGGCGGGCAGAGCCCGCCAGTGCGAAGACTTTTTGGAAGGTAAGTCTCGCGCTGGGGATGGTCCTCCCCCCCACCTCTGCCTTAGTATGCCACTGCCAGATTACTATAGCTTATTGAGAAATCAGTGTTTAACAATCATGGCTTATCAAAGTGTGGACCAGTTTTGATTAATTCTTAAATTATTGCTACTAACTTAATAACTTGGTATTGCGAGGTGGTGTAATAAGATAGGTAAGGTCAAACAATATAGCAAGAACCATTAACATGCGTATTTTTAACATCACAAATCATGGGTTGTGTATATCCTATCTAGCAGATACAGAATTCTGAAATGCAAGTTTGAATATCCTTCATGGTATATTTTGTTTGTTTAGCACCCTCATCAGGATATCGCCTGTATTACATAAAAACTAGAAAATACTGAGGATTTTTTAAAAAATCAAGACTACCAGAAGTAGGGGAAGGGAAAGACTCTTCCATTATTGGCTCTCAAATGTATGTTAATGATTGTAGTTTCACTGAAATTTCTGTCCTTTCTTTGAAAATGTGACCAGTATGACTCATACCAACAAAATAATATGGGGCAACCCTAAAGAAGCAGAAAGCATTATATTTATTATTGATTTATTATAGTGAAGTTGTTTTTTTTCTGCTTGCCCAGAAGCATATAACATTAGATTCATAAAGTACACACGAGCCAGAATAATGTAGTTTTAAGGTGTTGGACAGACCAAACCCAGGTTCACATCCACACTCAAGTATGAAATTTACTGGGTGTTTTTCAGTCAATCAATCTATAACAGGGTTATAATAGGAATAAATGCCATCATCTTGAATTCTTGGAGGAAAAGTGGATTATAATAGATTTAACAAATGCAAAATATTCTTTCGGACATTCTTCATGGAATTTAACTTCTTATCCCAGTTGTTATTTTCTGAACTTTTTCAGTTCATTAGAATCTTGCTTACATTGTAGATAATATTACTGGAAGTGGGGTCTGACCAGTCCAAATTTAATTATAATTATTACCTCCTCTGATAGAGAATGTATTTGTTTTTATTTTTCATTTTTTGCAGTGAAACCACATTGCTTCAATTTGAAATCAGCTACTGTTTCAAGGCCTGTATCCCAATAACTGTTGCCAAGCTAGGTATCTGCAAGACCTTATGACTGTGGTGGAAAAATAATCAAATGAATCTCGCATTCATACCTCGGTATTTAATTTCTATTTCCTTTGCGTTTATCTCTATTAAAATTCAGTCTGTTATTTTTAGCATGATTCTCTAAGTTACCAATATTTTGAATGTTATTTCTGTCTTCTGGATTATTAGTTGTTCCATTTGATTTTGTGACATCTGCAAATTTGCTAAGCATTCCTTTCACCCCATCTAAATCAGTAATCAAAAAATGAAAATGTAGTGGTCCTAGGACTGAACCTTGTAATATTTTATTTAAAACTTCCCTGTAATTCAGCGCTCCTTGATTATGAATTTCAAGATTGCTATGTATCAACTTAATTGTCATGATAACTAATTTAATAATAATTAGTATTTTTCGCTCTTTCCCCCCCTCAAAAGTAAGGAGGAATGTGTGTGCGTCTTATAGAACAAATATACCAATAAAAGTA
>JAJFZI010661843.1:0-11605 GCA_022379055.1 Anilios bituberculatus
CTTCTCTTTAGATTAGGAGTATATCTGCGCCCTGGATGCTATCCTTTGGTGCACCAGATTTGCTTGCTACAAGTTGGTGCGAGGCTGTAGTGGGAATGGGCTTTTTTCCCTTTCCCACAGCACAAGAACCAGAGATCCCCCTATGAAATTGAATTCAGACAAAAGGGATTTTTTCCCAATATTTTTTTTTCTTGTTTTCCGCTTCTAAAAACTAGTTGCATGTTATGGTCATGAGCGTCCTATAGAGCGAAAAATACGGTATACCAATATACAGTATCTGAATCCTGAGACTTTGAATTATTGGCAACAAATGTTATGTAGAAATTGCTATTAGAATCTCGAATGGATAATAAGATTTTTAAGTATGTTTAATTTATACAGTTTTTGGGTTGTTGTTGGGATAGCAGCATAAAGATTGTGCACACTGCTAAGAGTTCTTCAGAAGGGGAGTGATTTAAAATAAAATGAAGTTTATTTGAATTGAACTTGTTTACTGATGATACATATTTTCTAAGATATTACATAATAACAATTTTTGATGAAATATTTTTAATTGAATCAGGGTTGATTGGTTGGTTTTTTCTTTATCTTTTCTGGAAAGTACTTTTTTTTGTTTAGATGACTGTTTGCTCAATTTATTATGTGTTAAAATTTATGCAACAACCCTGTGAGATAGATTAGGACAGCTGTGAAATGACTGGCCCAAGGTCACTCAGTGAGCTTCATTGGCAGAGTAGGGATTAGAACTCACAATGTCTGCATTTTATAACTCCAATTCCACCAGTCTTTTTCATTATGTTCTACTATCTACATTTGAAGAACTATGGGTATTTAGCTATCTATTAATCTAAAAGTACATATAACTTTTACTTTGTAGTGATTCATTCTGTGAACATTATATAACAATTAACAAAATTATCTTTGTAGCAATACCTCTTTTAGCTATTCTGGTTTATTAAAGTTTCATATACATACTGTAGATAGAGGGTTTTATTTAAAATATTTTAGAATATTTGCTGTATTCCAGATAATTACAAATATAAATAAATTGAAACATGACTTTGTATGTATTTATATATACAAATGTGCACACACACACACACCTTCCAATAGAGCATATATGTTGCAGTAACAGATTGGGGCATATGTGTTTTTTCTTGGAACATGGTGATGCAGGTCCATTGCAGTAAATTACGTTGTAATTAACATGTATGGAATATTCTATTGATGCTGTTCCTTACATCAGCCAATATGTCAAAAAAAGATTTAGGTCAACTTTTGCCAGTAACATCATAAAGCATTGTAAAGCATGATTGAAACTTCTCATTCATGGGCCCAAAGATGTCCTAGAAAGTTAAAGCAGAATCAGTAAATGTGGGCTTCCTTGAGTGGTCAATTGGCCACTGTGGGAACAGAATGCTGGGACAGATGGATCAAAGGTCCAATCTTATGTTCTCATAATTTTTATAAAACAGCTGTGTTCTGTTGGAACTCTATACAGCCATTGGATGGAATTAAGGTCACCCACACACATACACATTCATGTACTGTATATACATATTATATTCCTTCTTAGACTAATTCTTTTTAAAAGTAGACATCTGATTTGATTCCTGTCCTGCAAAAGTATAGGAAGAAAGAGAATGCAGAAAGAACAGTATGAATAACTGCCTATTTTTCTGTTGTTCAGGGGAACATAAAATTCACTTTATTCCTGGAATGATTGGTCCTTTTCTGGGTATCACACTTGTCCCACAGATGGAGGTCCGCAACATCATGATCCCCATTTTTCATGACATGATGGATTGGGAACAACGAAAAAATGGTAACTTCAAACAGGTAAAAAGTCTCTTGTAATATTTTGTTCTTAAACAGATGTTAATTAACAGACAAAACTTTTCATACCTTGAAAGAATAAGCACGTTTTAGCATATAATTAAGCTAAATTAAGCCATAAAGGCTGTTTAATATATAACTGATGGCAAAACATCTGACAATTTGTAAACTATTAGAAAACAGTCTAATGTTCTTTAAATTAATATTTTTCTGCCTCTTTGTATGAGCACATCATAAGCAGATCAGACAAAGTGAGGTTGGAACCAAGAAAAAAAAAGCCCTGTTATTGTTTATATACTGCTTCTCACTGAAGTCTAAGGCTTTCACAGTGCCAGTTCCCATAGTTAGTGTTTTCCAATCCTGTTCTCCATATGACTCTGTTTCCCACCTTGCAAGACTTTCTGCACTTTGGTTCAGCTGTACAGTTAGATGCAGACTGCAAACTGTGTTCTTCCTCATTGTCGCTGTGAAACTAAAAGGAAAGAATGATCTCACCATCTATTTAGATGTTTACTAAATTCAGAAGGCATTCTGTGCCTGGAAAAAGATAAACCATTCTTCTTTTTGTTCTCTGTAAATGGAGCCTTTACTGATATTATTTAAGAACAACTTCTTTTATGTGGGACATTTACATGAGATTATGTTCATGGAATCATAGGGTTACAAGGGACCTTTGAGGTCTTCTAGGGAATCATGATATCCTTCCAGACTAATAATTGTCCAACCTTTTCTTAAAAGCATCCAGCAAAGGAGCACCCACAATTCCAAAAGGCAAACTGTTCCATTGCTTAATGGTTCTCACAATCAGGAAATTGCTCCATATGTTGAGTTTGAATCTCCCTCTGTAAAGTTTCCACCCATCAATTTAAGTCCTACCCTAGGGCATTATGGAAAATAAATCCACACCCTCTTTCCTGTGATAGCCATTCAAATATTTGAAGATTGCTATCATATCTCCTTCCAGCCTTCTCTTCTTTAACCTTTCTTTATTGGATTTACCCTCTAAACCTCTCAACATCTTCACCACTCTCCCTGCACTCACTCTGGTTCCTCAGCATCCTTCTTGTATTATGGTGACCAGAGCTACACACAATATTCTAAAAGAGATCTGATCAATATAGCATAAAGTAGAAGTATTATTTTCCACGATCTTAACACTATTACTTTATTAATGCTTCTCAAGTTTGCATTAGTAATGGCTGCAGCACAGCTCATGCTTAATTTGTGCAGAATCTTATTTTTCTCACAATGAATTGCATTTTCTTGGATTTGGCCTAGTGTTCAACCTTACTAACTATTGAATTTGTCTTCTGAGCTTTGCATTGTCTAATAATATGAAGAACATCCCATTTAATCCCTCATTGAAGTCATTTATGAAAATGTTGAAGACTACTGTATCCGGGACTGAACTCTGAGATACCTCCCTCCATGTTGATATAGAATCAGTAAGGACTACTCTTTGGGTAAGGAGTTGAACCATCGATGAATTCATCTAGCAGTGGAACTATCCATCCTGCAATGTTCAGTCAAGAAGAAGGCTATGGCCAACTGTATCAAAAGCCTTAATGAAATTTAAACATGTTACACCATAGCATTTCTTTGGTCACCTAATATAGTTACAATGTCAAAAACATCAATAAGATTTGTCTGGTGTAATCTATTTTAACTAATTCATGCTAGCTTCTAAATCCACTGCTGAGTAATCTTTTTTAGGATTTTCCTAGACAGTGGTATCAAGTTGATTGATTGTAGTTTACTTGGATCCATTTTTTTTAATGATGGGACCTATGTTCGCTATTTACCAGTCTTCTGGCACTTCCCTATATTCCAGGAATTCTCAAAGGCTATAGTGTTTCTGAAATCACATCTGACAGTTTCCTTTGTACAATGGGACATAATCCTTCTACTCCCTAAGATTTAAATTCATTCAAAGCAGCTTGGTGTTCTTTCACAAATTCCTTGTCTATTGCAATCTGCATTTCTTTTCTGCTCCCCACAGTACAGATTCTGAGAGGTTAGACCTGTCCTTTTTTTCTTTTGCAAAAAGAAAGGTTCATAATAGAAATTAAGCAGTTCAGTCTTCTCCCTATTGCCCTTCCTTACTATGATTATAATCCTAATTCTGATTAGGATATCAAATCATCGTGTAGGAGGCTATTGTACCATGTATCCTCTTTTTGAAATACAGAATTGTAGCCATTCAGCCTGGGATTTTCAGTTTATGATTCATTGGGAAGAAGGGGATGTGTATGAAACAGAAAATATGTTGCATTTCAATCCAGAATAAACCACTGCATTAGCCACATTTCAGCAGAGACAAAACCACAAATGTTTTGGTTGTTCCAGGTTTTGGACAAAATAAAATCCAGAGAGATCCAAGAGAAATCCTAGAGTGATTTTGTGGAGAGAATAGGCAAGACTGGTACATGTTGCCCTGTTTTGTCTCTCCTCAGCAGCTCCCAGCCCAGCATATTCCATTTGTCTATCTTCATGAATCCTCATAGCCACTTTCCTCCTGAGCCTTCCCTCAGCTTTCATAGATAATCCCTTATCATAACTTACCAGGGTGGCTGCCTCAATCTCTCCAGCACCCTTCCTCCCTCCTCTGTTTTCTCTCAGAGATCACTGTTGTCCCAACACAATTAATTCCATCCTGCTCACCCCTAGTCTTTCCAGTAACGTTCCTCCCTACCTTTCTCATTGCCACCAGGGTTCTAGTTTACATATCCACTAAACTGCTTACTTGCAAATTTCCAAACAATTTGCTTTCCTCCTCTTTCATAGCTGCTACTGCTGTACTGGCCTCAGTACTTGTTCCTTTACTGTGATGGTCCCTACTCTATTAAGGAATAGTCTCCCAACGAGTCAACTTGTCTCTAACCTTCCTAGTACTTTCCCTTCCCTCCCTCATCTGTCTTCTCCCCATCTTGGTTATGTCCAGATTATTAGATTATTGTCTGTTCCTTTATTTTCAAATATCTGTCAGTTTTAGAGGCCCAGAATTTGCTTACAGAACTGTATAAGCTCTTATTCCCATATCATTTATTAATGTAAGAGTTATTCTTCTTTCTGTGGCATTTTATGCCAGGAAAACTGAAATGTCATCTAGAATGAGGTAGAGAAATAGATGGTAGTAGGTCAAAGTCTGCTTCTGTTTCTGTTTCTGTGTCTGTAGTATTATATTGTCCATGATACTGCATTATCAGATATCTGTTTTTCAAATGCAGATATTCATCCTTATGAATTACTAGCTCATGATTTCTAACTGGAAGTCAAGCAACAGCATCCTTTTGCCATAGAAGTAATCGTGTTTGCCACCAGTATCCAAGAAGTTGGAAAACCTTTATAGGAATACAGAATGATTTATTTTTCAAGTGCTGGCTTCAATTATTATTGAGGCTTCATAAGGAAACTCTTGCCCAGTAAGATTCAGTACCAGCTGAGGTGGACTAAAAACTGGATGCTAAATAAATAGTTATTTTTTTTTAAAAAAGCAATAATCTTCAGTTTCTAGTTCCAACTACCAAGCTTGCATATCACGTTAACAATACTTTTTGGGAGAGAAGGTTTCTTTGAGATGGACATTTTTTTTTGCAAAGGAGTAAATTAACATCTCCAGACATGCTGTTTGTTTTGCTGTGATGATTTGGCTAAACCAATAGACTTCTATCCTTATATTTGCTCAGACTGGCAAATATCCCAAAGGATTCATTGAAAAATGGAAAACCTCTCTTTTGATGGTAACTATGTAATAGTTACTAGCTCATAGTAGTGATGTATTGGATAGAGTAAAGAAATTTAAGGACTACAAGACTACAGCATAGAAGTGGGCTTTTCATTTCAACCACAAAAACCCTATATATGTCCTTGGTTCTAGTTTCCAGGTGCCAAAAGAATCTGGTCAGTCTTCACATCAAAGTCACCTCATCTTTCTACCTGCAGGGCTTGAAGTCTTCTTTTGCCTCCTCAAAATTCAAGAGAGCTCCCCACAACAAATGAACAGAGGTATAAGCAATATTTTTTATTATGATGTAGTCCCATTCCCAAAGTATACAATTCTCATTCATTTCAATCACAGACTATGGCATTTTGCATATCAATAACCCCATCTTACATCAGGCAAATGCATCTCTGAGTAAGTAAATAGAACAGACAGGACTTTCCCAGGATAGTTTAAAGGGGGGAAAAGGGAAAGTGACCAGAGAACTGTGCTCTGAGGGATTTTGTGCTGAGATTTGAGGAAAGAAAATATAATCTTCCTGATTATCTGCTGTTTACCAGGGATGTGACCTGACAACTCTTCATTGTCCACTGGGAGTAACAGAGTGGGTACTTCCTATTGGTAAAATAGAAACCCCAAGCAACCTGGTTTCAGTGGGTGAGCTCACTGAGTGAGTGATCAGGAAGAATAGGAGTTTGCTTGCATAATTCAGTGGGGGAATTTAAAGGAACCAAAAAAGAGAGAGAGAAAAACCCTGAGATATGATCAAGAAGAAACAAAGAAACATTACGAAGCAATAAATGTCTTTCATCTGGAGTGCATTACAAAGCAAAAGTGAAGATGAGTGGACAGGAGTCTGCAATTGTGGCCTGCAATACTTGAAGCATGTTTGTTTCCTGGAAAATATCTTGGCATATATTTGCATCTAAAGTCGGCTTTCAGCAGTATTTGAAGAAATACTCAAAGCTCAAAGGATGAGAACCCAAGAGGTCATATTCCAGCTCATGAGAAAGGACAAAGAAGCATTAGTTCATAGAAGCAAGGCTCTAGAAAAGAAACTGGCAAAAGAAGCTATCTCTCATAAGAGAGACAGACAAAGGAGCAAGTATGAGAGTACAATCAGAAGCAAGAGACACAGAAACTCAGAAACAGTTTTCAGGACCTTACAGATGAAACAGGCTCTGTGCATTCAAGAAAAGAAAAAGAGATGTTATGGAACAGGTGATAGAACAAGAAATCTCTTAAGACTACAACTGTACCTTGTTAAAATACAAAGAGAATATCCATGGTAGTTAGTAGATCATTTCTAAGTGGGCAGAAACAAATATAGGTTGATCAGTGGCCCATGAAGCATGTTGTCTGCCATAAGCAAAGATCAAGAATGTGATGAAACAACTTCTAAGACTTATTGAGCCCACTAATAATTATCCCTTCCTGCTAATATATGTGAGGACAAGCAATACTGCAAACAACACTGCATCAAAGACTGAAAAATTCAGAAGGAAGCTCAAGAAGCTGGAGGGTCAGGTGGTATTTCATCTATCTGTGGTCCTAGAAGATGGTGTCAGTGGGAAAGATTTGGTTTCTTAGGCCATTGCCTAAGTTATTTAGATGGTGGGACTGCTGGCACAACCTGGGCTACACCTCTTACATTCTCATAAAAATGTGGTCATATGTAGCTAACTTGATTAGGAGGGCTTTAAACTGAATTCTGTGTGTGGGGAAATGAAAATTGTAAACCACTTGAAGAAATCAGAAAGAGCATGGGATCACAACATTTATAACAGCCATTGTTGTATGCTAATATATGAGTATGAGAATTAGTATGCTTCAAATCTTGATAGAAAAGGGCAAATATGATATAACAGATGTAACTGAGATTTAATGCAATGATTCCCATAACTGGGATATAGTAATCAAAGGATACAATTTGTTCAAAAAGGAGCAGAAGCAGTAGAAAGTTGGAAGCAGAATCATAAAGGATAGAAGGGGCTTGGAAATCTGGTCTAACATGCTTCCCAGGCAAATGGTTGTCCAACCTTTGCTTAAAACCCTCCAGTGATGGTGCAGACATAGCTAGAATCGGCAGGCTTTTCCACTATTTAATAGAAAATTCCTCTCCCTCTATAAAGTTTGTTCCCATTGATTCATGTATTTCCCCTGGGTTCTATGGAAAATAAATCCACACTCTCTTCCCTTTGATAGCCATTCAAGTATTTCAAGACTACTAAAATGGCTTCCCTTTATCTTCTCTTCTTTCAACTAAATGTATCCTGTTTTAACCATTCTTCATTGGATTTTGCTTCCATGCCCCCTCACCATCTTTATTGCTCTTCTCTGCACAATTTTTCATTTTCCTAGCATCCTTCTTGTATTGCGGTGACCAGAATAGATACAGTATTCCAGCACAGAGTGGAACTATCATAAGAGATGATGATGATGATTTACTTATTTACTAAATTTATCTACTGCCCTCTCCCCCAAAACTCGGGGCAGTTTACAATAAACTGCCTTGCTGGATCAGGCCCTTTGTTCATCTAGTCCAGCACTCNNNTCCCACAGTGATCCACTGGCCACCGAGGAATCCCATGAGCAGAACACAGTGTGGCTGGCTCCACTCACACACTCCCAGCAGATGCATCACCTCTTCGATGCTCCTCAAGTTTGCATTAGCTTTTTCAACAGCTGCAGCACATTTCTGACCTTCTCACAACTACTACTGTTGAGCCACGTTTACTGCATATCTAGTATCTGTAAACCTGTTTTTTCTCTAATTAAATGAGCCTTACATTTATTGTCACTAAGCTGCATGTTGTTGGATAGGACCCAATGTTGAAGCAAATTAAGATCCTTTTGAACTTTGAATCTGTCTTCTGAGATGCTTGCAATCCCCACCCTCAGCTTTGTGTCATGTGCAAATTTGATGAGCAACCCTTCTATCCCAGTGGACTAAGTGATTTATGAAAGTGTTGAAGAGTACTGAGCCTAGGACAGAAACCCTAGGTACTCCACTGTGTGCTGGTGCCAGAGAGGGGATCAAAAAGGGTGTGCATGCACATGCATGTACAAAATATGACATCATCACAGCAATCTGAAACTTCCAGGTTGTTGTGGTAAAGCTACAGCCTCCCAGTCACAGGGGCTCCATGGCTGGGAGACAGTGCCGCAGATGGCAGTCCCCCCACAAGGAGAATGCTGTCCGTGGCGAGATTTCCCAGTCATGGAGCCAACAATCCAGCACCAGTTCACATCTCAGTGGTTGAGGACATTTGCTCCACTGCATACCTCCTACCATGTAGACATAGCTCAATTAAGGACCACACATTAGGTAGTGATGTTCAACCAACTCTGGTCATTAGACTGTCCATCCCTTGTTGTTCCATTTTATCAAGGAATAATCTAAGTTCCATTTTATCAAACACCTTATTAAAAGGCTAAATACATTCCACAACAATACATTCTAGTCACTTTGTCAAAAAAAGCAGTAAGACACAGTATTCCAGATGCATTCTAACTAGTACAGTGTAGTGCAATACTGTCACTTCCTTTGATCTTAACACTCTTGATGAAGCCCAAGATTTCATTCTCTTTTGGTAGCTACATCATACTTACTGTAATCTGTGGTCTACCATGACACCAAGATCATTATCACAAGAACACTGTTGAGCCAGGCAGTGCCTTTTGATACCTGTACACCTGGTTTTATCTAAATGCAGAATCTTACCATGGGACAGCACCTCGTTAGATAAGACCCAATGTCTCAGTATGTCATGATCCTTTGGAACCTTAAGCCTTTCTTCTTAACATGTTAGCAATTCCTCTTTTGTTTTATTCACACATTTAATGATCATCCCTTATATCCCTTCACTTAAGTCATTTATGAAAATATTGAAGAGCCACTGGGTCCAAGATAAATTCCTAAGGTACAGTATTGTGATATAACTGGGATTTCCTCCCTGGCTTGCAACAATGGGATTTCCATGTGCTTGTGGTTTCCCTCTGGTGCAGGAATGCAGGTGGGAAGAGGTAGAGAGTGACTTTCATTTCTCAAGAATTCTTAGAATGCAGTGAGTTTCAGATTCTATTTCCCAGGGTTTGGGAGGGGCAAACAAATGAAGAAGATAAGAGCTGCCTTTGGCAAGAACTGGGGATATGTGTGTGTATGTACTCAAGGGAAAGACAGAGAAATATAACTCAGAGAGAAAGACAGGCAATTGCCTGTGTGCTTAATCCTTGCAACTAAAGTCACTGATACATTCACCTGATCCTCGCTGAAGCAAGAGCATAGGTCAGTTTCATGACATATTGGCACTGAGATTCCTACTATGTGTTGAAACTACCCAGCAAGAGGAGATGGAGGCAGGAGAAAAGGGAGTACTAGAAATTCAAATTTCAGTAATATGCAACCAGAGGTGTAGCAAGGGTGGGGATCAAGGGAGCAGGCTGCTCCATGATCCAGTCTGTTGGGGGTGTAATTTGAGAAATGCAAGTTTCCAAATGGGTGGATGGGTGGGCCTTCCTTACATGCTGTTGTGGCACATGGCCGTCACTTCCGCATTTATGCTGAAGAAGATAAGAGCTGCTTTGGTGGAATTAGGTGGGAACAACTGTGAGCATGCTCAAGGGAGAAATGTAACCCAAAGAGAATTGCTTGTGTGCTTATTCCTTACAACTAATGGTTTCAGTATATCCACCTTGATGCCAAATTCATATCCTGTATTTATTTATGTGCAATAAAAAACCTGATGCTACACATGTCTGATCCTTGCCTGAAACAAGAGGGTAGGTCAGCTTCATGACAGGCACCCTACTGCATACAATACCTTCCTCCATGTAGACAAGTTTTCATTAAGGATCCCATCTTGGTCCAACCAACTACAAATCTAGCTGGTAATGACCATCAATCACACATCGTTCTATTTATTACAACAGAGTTTATGGTCTACTTTATCAAACATCTTTCTGAAATATAAGTATACTACATTCATAACAATTTGAGTGCTTGCAAGCCCACTTCACTGATTATCTTTTTTAGAATTTTCTCACATGTTGATGTCAACTGGATTGGTCTTTAGTTTCCTGGATTTACTTTTTCTCCTTTCTAAAGATTGGAAGAACATTTCATCTGGCATGTCCTCCAAGCTACAGGATTTCTCAAAGATTATGGACAAGCTTATGCAGTTTTCTAGGCAGCATTTTTGGAAGTCATTTACTCATATGACTGGCCCAAGGTCACCCANNTGGCTTTCATGCCTATGGCAGGACTAGAAGCCAGGTTTCCTAACTCTGAGTCCATCATCTTAACTTGTTTTCTTCAGAATTTTAATGTTAGAGAAGATTCCTAACAGTAAGAACAGTTCAACAATGGATTGAATTAATCAGAGATGTGATCAGTGTCCCTTTGTTAGTTGTTGTCTCTTCCAACTCTGTGATTCTATGCATTCTTTATCAATCACTCTTATGCCATATAATTAATTTTGTCCTCTCAATATTTTCTGTAGAATGAATCCGTACTGTCTCATGAAACTGAAATTGCCACTTTTGAATAGAAGTGTCATAAAATAATGCATCCCTAAAAAAGATATTAGGCAATTTATCTTGATATTTCACAATTCTGAAGTGAAATTATGATGGGTGTTGCATCCTAGATCTCAGAAGTTTAAATGCTTATATCCTACATATGGTTCCATTCATGACATGCTGTGCCTTACATTTCACTGTGCAAGGTCATAATGTGATCTTTTCTCAAGAGTTGCCCATTGACTGTGAACTGAAGATCAAAATCTTGTCAGAAGTCAATGTACTAAAATAATGGTAACTTTTCCTGCAATTCTTAATAAAGTCACTCTTGACATATGTACAAAACTACCTGGTCGTAACCATCTACTTTTCATATCCCACTATTATCTAACCTAAAAATTTTAGCACCCATGATATACTGTCTTATCTTCCCTTTTCTACCAATAATGAAGCTTTTTGTTCACTCATATGTGTCAGGTACAGAGAACAAGTGGAAATACTAGTTGCTTATATGCAGGGCTTTTTTTG
>JAJFZI010661978.1:77-11777 GCA_022379055.1 Anilios bituberculatus
CCTGCCCCATCCCCTCCTGTCCTTTAATTTACCTTCCTGTCCCTTCCCCTTGCCCTTTAGCTTACCATTTTGTTTATCTAATACTTACCTTCACCTGCTGGATAGCAGCATGGGCATGCATGCCAACTGGTGTAGAGACACCTAAGCCATCAAATCGGGGAGGTTCTTTTGGTGAATGGATAGCAAATGTTATGCCAGCATCAACAAAACCGAGTGCAGGATCATCGGTGAACTCATCCTAATATAATGCATTTTAGATACAGTAAAATAAGGTAAATGTTTCAGAAGGAAGTCCCACTGAAACATTGAAATACATCTGGGGCCTCAGGATGGAAAATATTATTCTAGATAGAGAAATCATGAATGTTGCTCTATTCGGTGCTAGGTAATCAAATAGAAGTGAAAGAAAGAACAGCAGAACTTTATCCTCTTGCCTCAGCTCCCCCAAATTCAACTTCCCTCATGAAATTGGACAGCGGTAGGAACAGTGGGAATCTCATTTATCCATTCATGTGCATCACTAATTAGATGTCGAGGCATTTGGTGAAACAGAAAACAATAAGCAGCTGGTGCTTCCGCCTCCAACCAAACCATGTTTGCTACCTGTGACTCCCACCAGACTCCTAAACAGGAAAATGGCAAAGCCGTTATATTTGTGAGAATATCTTTACCTGTTTGACATCAAAAAGCAATCTCAGGCCTCTTCCAGTAATGCTAACTCTCCTTTTTGTCGGAAAGTTAATATGATTAAAAGTAAAGCAATTCCCATATTCGGTGAAGACATGCCCAAAGTCCTTAAATGAAGAAGTAAAGCAAATGAGAAATGGAGTTAGTATTTCCTCACAGAAATGGTAGGTTTCAGCTGTTGGTATTATCTGTGGCATTTGAGTTCCCTGGAAGTTGATGAATGACAAGGTTGTTTTATAACACGTTTTTGTATTTCTAATTCAAATTTAAAAGATAGAATTTCAGCTTTGACTAAAGCTCAGAACATTTACAAGTTGAACTGGTAGTTAGGCAGTCAGGATGCATAATTCATAGGCCTGTAGTTAAGCCCTATCAACTAAATCAACACAGAGAGTAGCTTTGGTTGGGGGCGGGGGAGAGCACAGAGTTTTCAATTATAATACACTAAACTGTTTTTGTTCAGAATAAATTTTAAAAATGAATATAATGAGGTGGGATATCCTTGGGAACATGGGTATGGGACTCTGAGTTTCATTATTTATTATCTGACTATTTTTGGTGGAGGTGGATGGTATTTGTGAACAGCAGCCCTACAATCATAGTTTTTTTTAATCTTTATCTTTGATTCCTATCAGCAACACATCACTCTTATAATTCATTAGCCATAGATAATTTTTCACTCAAACTGTCATTTTCTTTTTGGGAATCAGTACATCTATTTATCTTTTTAAAAATTCATTTTAATCAATTTCTTTATCTGCTTCAAAATTTAAAAATAAAAAGTTTGCAGATTTTTATATGCAGTACTACATTCTGTACTTTTGCATCCAGATAATCAAATATTTCTCACTAATATAATGAATGTTGTTTATGCATGGCCTAATAATCTAAATTTCTTTTTCTTACTGCTTTAAAATAATTATAGAACTGTCTTCTGTTTTAGATGCAAACTCATCTTATTTCAAATATATACTTGGGAGAAGTAAATTAGGTAAGTAGGTTCTTAAATATAAATATGAACCAAATGAGTTTCTCTGTATTCCTATTTTACAATTCCTTAACACTGATGTCATCATTTATATTGAGAAATGCATGATATCACACACACACAATCAGATCATTCACTTTCCACTGGAACTGTCTCTACCTCAATTTTTGCCTCTGTGTCCATGTGAGTTGAACAATTCTGCCAAAATGTAATATTGATAGGATTGTGCGTATGATGGCATTTCATTTGCTTTTTTTAAATAGTAAATTAATGATCTTTGCATGAACACAGTGTTTGGTTAAAAACCCAAATATGCATTTTCATTTTCATTTGGTAGGATGGATGCATTGCCTTTCAGATCATTAGACAAGGGCTGATTTTATGTCAGTGTTTCAATAACTCTTTCCCATCACAATATCTTCCTTCTTACTTTTGATAGAAAGCAAAAAATATTACCTTTGGATAGCATGGCTCCCCAAAAAATTCACAATCCAACAAAGTGCTGTTGGTGAGATAGAAACCGTTATTTCTTGTGAATTCTTTAATGCTGAAATTTTGATTCCCTTGAAAGAAATCTTGTAGGTCTTGGCCCAACTTATTATCAGTATTAAACATATGAAGGACTCCTGATACAATGCTCCACAGGAAGAAAATGATGCTCAAGTTAGCTACTGCTTGTATTTGGAACCTATGAGTATAAATTGAAAATAAAAGTATAAGTCTGAGGATAGTCCCAGTGCTCTTTCCTGTTTTCTTTTCTTTTCAAGCAAAGTTTACTTCTACTTGCTATAATGCTGCATTTGTTAGCTGCTGTGTAAATACCTATTTGAAAAGGTTAGATTTAGTGACAACAATGGCTACTTCCAACTGTAATCTCTATTCTTAAAACACACACACACGCACACATATAAACTTAACAGTGCCTTACCTGTTCAGATTACAAAATGTTACAGCCGGAAATTCAATCTTCTCCACATACTGAACGACCACTGAGGTAGTGGTGGGCCAACTGAAATAATTGATGAAACGACTGCAGATTTGCCAGGCAACGAGGACAATGGAGCCTACCACAACCAGCATCCACAGGACTTTTCGGGTCTTGCTTTTGGTATGAACAATATTGTGTACCCCATGAAAGGAAGTAGATGTGGCAAATTCATAATCATACTTCTTTTTTTCTTCCAAAGATGGCAGAGGCTTTCTTGTTAAATATAATTTGGCTTTTTCCAGCAATCCTTAACATTTGACAAAAAAATGGGGGGGGGGAGACACCCTCTCAGAATGGATTTGATAGGATTAAGTGTTTCTGTAGCCCTACCTTAATGATAACAATATGGTGACCATATTCTATTAGTTTATTTCATTTTTGGCAAATATTTCAAAGTCATATATTAAGGGAAGAAAAGAAAAGAAAAACTTGAGAGGGAGAATGAGGACTTCATATAAAACAAACTGCTTTTCAAAAATAAAAAGTATTGTGATCCTTATAAAAGACTCTCAGATGATAATTTGCCAAAGTTTGTGTTAAGTATCAGTGATGAAAGACAGCATTTATAGGCAACATCTTATCAAAACAGCACTTAGACATTTTCCTATGATTCCAGTTGTCTTAATTGTTTCTTTCTGATTTTGCAACCCAAGTCTGTGCTTGAAGAGTAGGATATAAATCTTACATGAAAGTTTCTCCTACTTGTAGGTATTTTTAAAATTTCAGCTGCAGATGTTTTTTATTCAGAATTTTTTAAAATAAATGTGTTTGTCATTTTCATTGTGCTTATAATAAATGAAAAACACAAAGTCAGTACTACCTGCTATAAATAAGACAGCTTTTAATAATTATTGAAGCATACCTTTGCCATGAGAACCTCTTGGTTTACTAAGCTTCTCCATAGAACAATATTAGAAGATTCAACTAAAGAACATGGAGAGCTAATTACTTTTATAATATCAGGAAAGGGGTGGGGATTATATTAAATACACATCAAAATGCAATTTGCGTGTCTCTGTTGCTAGACTCATTATATATTTTTAAAGTACACAAGATGGCTTAATAAATAAACCTGAGCACACAAAATACCAAATAGATAAAAAGTGAGAGATGCCATTTAAAACCATATTTACTACTATAATTAGAACATCAACCATTAATTACTGAAGTGTCAGACCAGAATGCAAAGTTCTATTTTGAGTGCAAATGGGTACTTTTCATCTAATGAGATCTTTTCAACATTTTTTTCTTTTAAAACAATTCCTTCAATTACACAGAAAGCTTTGTGTGACTTGTTCAGCATTAGCCAGAAGCCTTTTCTGTGAATGCAGGATTGTCTCTACTGTAATCAATCCAAATCACCAAATTTACTGTTGATTCACATCAATCATGTTTCACAACAACCCCATGAGACATTTTGATGGAAGAATCAATTGAGCCTTGATATTTTATGTAATTCAAAATCTATTCACAAACCTTTGTATGTAAACTCCAGTTGCCAGTTAATGTACATAAGTAAATCTGAATAGGCTGCTGGTATCTTGATAAACGGATTTGATCCCAGAAGAAAGATGCTGTGGCATCACAATTAAAATGGAAAGCAGAAAAATTGAACACCCCAAATAGTTCATGTTGAATATTACATCTAAAAAATTAAATGAAATTTTTAATGTATTCTGCAAAATTTACTTAATAAATTCCAGTTAGCTTGTTTGATTTACTGTACTTAAGAAACATTGCCAATGCTCAGAAAATTCATTTAACCTGAAAATTTATTTCCAAGATTAACACTAGAGGGAGCTTCTACCCACTGGAAATTCATGTTTGTGTTCTGCTTCACTCTGGAAAACTCAAAATGAGATGGTAAAAGAGAGGAAAGGAACTCATCTTCCCTGATTCAGCCAGCAGCATTCAGAGACCCATTTAAAGGACTCAATCAAATTTGTAACCATCCTGAAATTAACTAATAGGAAATTTCCCTACATTTCTTCACCTCAATTGCCTTAGGGAATAATTACAAAAGAACATCTTTAAACTGGCAGCTAAATCAAGAGAAATTCCCCACCCTGAGCTAATGCATGACAAACTCTAGCCATTTAAGAAAATGAGTTTTTTCCTTTTCTTCAAAACCACTGCACGAGGCATGAAGTAACGCTCTTGCCCTGTGAAGTGAACTGAATCTTCCCTTTGGAAAAGTGAATTTTATAGTATTTGTTTTAAGTTGATGTTACTAACTGAAGTTCTTGAGGGGTATAAAAGTCGGGAGTCCACTGTCACCACACTCCACTGCACTATTGCTGTATTCCCCTACTTTTTCCATGACTGCCAAACCTAGTTTGCTGCACTGGATGCAACTGAAGCAAACCAGGCAGTCTGCAATAATGAAGAGGAAAGAAGATTAAACAATTGAGCTCCCTTCAAGTAACTAGCCTGAGTTTTTTATTGTAAACTTGCCCCAGTCCTGCCAGCTCGAATAAGACAGGCAGAAGTAAACCATCCAGCTGCAGGGAGTTTTAGACAAACACAGCGCCATATAGATTCCATCTTGCCTCTGCCAAAAGGAGAAGTGCAGAGAGCTTTTACCACCACTCCTTCCCCCTCTGCTCTGCCTCCTGGAATATGTTTAATTAACGCATTCCAAAGGCTGTCTGGCAAATCCTATTGCCAAGGAAAAGGAACTGCTGAGCCCCATGTAACAATTATGCCCATAATATCACCTTTATTCCTAGACAATAAGATAAAGGAAAGCCTTATCTCTCTTACTCTGGTCTCTGCATTTGGCCGATTAACGCACTTCAAAACCCATCACTCATCCCCAAATAATCCTTGGCACCAAGATAGAAACCTCTGGACTTAACTGAAACAATAAAAGCAATCATATAAATTTTGAGAGTTTTATTTAAGAAAATCCAAGCATTGTACCACACTTCCTAAGATGATCAAGCCTTTGTTTCTTTTGGTGTCAGTGTCAAGAAGAGGGAGGAGAAATCGCAGAGTGTCTATTGACTCCAATCTGCATATGTGTCTTGCTGTTCTGCTGTTCAGGGTCTCTCCTTGCTCTTCTGCTTGGAGGCAACATTTTTCCAGTGCTGGGAACAATTAATAAAATTTATTCTTGATTTAGCTGTGCAGCTCTGTCTGGTTTAATTGACTCTATCCTGGCAGATCAGAGTCATTGATCTCTCTTCACCAACTGCCAACAGCCCTTGGGCTAGGGGTGACACCCAGTGACCCCAAGGTATCTGGATCACAAGGGGTGAATGGAGCTCTCAGTTGAATTTGTTCCTATCAATGGCCACAATTTAGCATAATTTTGAGGATTAATTTGCACTAGAAGTAATTTTCTTTACTGGAATTAAACTTTCAAAAAGAAACGGTGTGGCTGACGTGTTTATTCATTTAAATGTATTGACCATCACCCTTTCCCACAGGGACTCAGTTAATTGAGCAGCATGCAATCAGCTCCAATTTCTTGTCCAGCTGTGAACTTCCATGAATAATTTTTCAGTGGCAAGTCATGTCTTATCTACTTGTAGAAGTAAGGAGATCAAAGGATGACTTGCCAGTGTTCTCACACACCATTCCAGTCTGTCTAATTTTTATATTAATTATCTTTCTAACTTATTTCTTAACAATGACTAATGTGGATGTATTATACAGTATACTTTTGTGAATATTGTTATCTGCTTGCAGGTGCCTTGATTTATAACAGTCTAGATCTAGAAGCATGATAAATGCATACCGGTACATACTTTCATTTAATCAAACAAAATTCATGTCTCCAAAATCAAACTAATAATAATAAAAACAAATGTAAGTTTAGAATTTTTTTTTTTTTACTTTTTCAACTAAAACAGCACTTAACAGTATATGTTCACAGACTCCATATCTGCAAAACTTTAGCTGGTCAAAGTGGCACTTTTAATGTATTTGGCACCTGGGGCAGATCATTTTTATCTCACACACACACATACATGCAGACACACACACAACTCCTTGGAATCCCACAGTTATCAATGAATAAACTGCCTCTTCCAAATTATACTGTCAGGCAAGTTCCCAGGACCCTTTTGCCTTCACTGGTTGACACTTTCTCAATCCCCTCATCTCCTAATGGAGATGCAAGATCAGAGAACTAAACTTTGCAGATTGGATCGTTAGGCCAAAAAGCAAGGGAGTACAGACAAAAGGGCAGACTCTGCAGCTACGGTGTGATGAGTCTCAGCTGTGCACTGGGCAGAGGTTCGGAAAAGATTGTTGATTGCACTCCCTTTGGAAAGTGCTGAGAATAACTCAGTTCCAGCCTATGAGTGCTCTGCTCTGCCATGTTTTAGACCTTGGATTTTGCTTCATCTCATATCTTACCTTTCCTCTGAATTGTTGCCTGTTTGTTTGTTTACCTGTCTAAATTCATACCTGTCTATCAGAAATGAGTATAGGCTGTCCTCAAAAGCACTATGGAAGAACATTCTCAAAGACTGGGTTTCTCCAGTTAATTGCAAAACAACTTAAATGACCTTATCATTTACCTACTAAAAGCCAGCCATGCTGCACAGAAAATATGCTGTGCACAAATTGAAAGTGAAAGGCACCTGCAAAGGTGCCTACAGGATCCAAAGTTTTTGACAAAATGACAAAAGCAGCATTGTGCCATTATAACCCAAATATTTGTTCCTGTATAAAAGGGGTGGAGGTTGCATCACAATGGTGCAACTCTGCTTTTATCATTTGCCCACCCCTTATGCCCACTGCAGATACCACTGGCCAACTGTATCCTGTGAGTTTTCAGGTTGCCAATCCCTCACTTAACTTCTGTTTCTAATGCAGCTTTTCTAAATGTTCTGATTTCTACTCAAATTTTCCTAAATACATGCTAGCTTTCTTAAACGTTTTAATCTCAGATTGAAAGAGACAAGCAAAGTCTCAGATGCTACTGTTTGTCCAAAAGTGAAGTGTTTTACATTTGTTTTTTTTTTCATTGATCACTGTATTTTGATTTAAAAGAAATTCACAATGGATTTTTAAGAATGTACATAGCCACACAGAAATTAAATAATCAGTTTCATTCAGCTTGATGAGACCCATTTATTTCTTTGCACTTCAGAGAGTGATGCTCCAAATCAAATGTTTTTTTTTTAATCAGATTTATATTGCTAGGCATCTTTCTGCTTCTGAGGACAGAATATGGAATCCTGCTGGGGGAAATTCTGTCCCATTCTCTGCAGAGGTGGTGCCAAAGGAATTATTAGAGCCTATCACAGTTTCGTGACCTAAAGTTACATTATATAAACTTAAACAAAATTAAACAAGCTGGAATAATGTTTCAGAACTTCTGCATCCAAACCATTGCTACAAACCAGCCTGGTGTTTGTTTAACCTTGCCCTTTATTCCTCCCACTGAGAATGAGTATGTGATTGGATTATTAATACTGCATCAACTGTTATTGGTATTTGCCTAACCTTGAGTTATTGGATCTCCCATTTACTTAAAGCAGCTTTTAATTGTAAATGCAGGTTAAACGTAAAAGACAGCATGCCAGTGGAAATTACACAATCTATAAGGAACACGGAAAACATTGAATAACATCTTTATTCACACACGTGCAAATATTGTTGTATTCAAGATAAACGGTCTGCCCAGCTGTTCTTTAGTCATATTAATTTATTTCAAAATGATAGTGGAAAAATAGCAAAAGACAAGTTGATCAGATTGGCACTTTTCGCTTGTCTGAATGTCAATGTCAATGTGCCCTCCCCCCATTCTTACATGCAGGAAGAGGGGACACTGGCCTCCAACTACTGAAATCATTTCAAATGCATTCCCACACTCTTGTGTTTTGACACTCCATTTTTATCCTAAGCTGTGTGGAGACCTTCTGAGCACTTCATTCCAGTCCACTATAGATAGCGCCTGAGCTCTGATTGGCTACAGTGACTGGGATATTGCCCCTATTTGATGGCTATTTTTCATTGGCTATTTTCTCCTGTGCTCTTGGATTGCTGTCTTCTCAGCTAGTCAGAAGCTTCCTTTTTCCTTTCAGTTAAAGGCCAGTAAAGACCATGGAGTCCACTGAAGTCTCCTGACCACTATGTTTTTCTCAGCTCTTTTTCTGCTAGTACACTTCTGTTCCATACTTACGTCTCCAGATGTCATTTCAGTTTCTGCAAAGCCTGGATCAAGGCCAGCCTTCTCTATATAGAAGCCTGAGTGCAAGTAATTTTGGGGGAGGTACCCAATTAAAAAATCTTGTTGCTGNNNCAGAGGTGTTGCTGGCCTAGGGAGTACCTAGGGCCCAAGAAGGGAATTGGTGCTGACAGCCCCAGCCACCCAGATTTTTAAATCCAGTTGTCCGGATTTTTTTCTAAGCTTTTTACAGCTAGCAAAAAGCTAAGAAAAGGCTTCTCAGTTCCATACCAGCCCCCTGCAAAGGCCTTCTCGGCCAAGGCCCACTATCCAGAAAAGCCATTTACCTGGTCTCCATGCTTTAGTCTTGTGGCGTTCTGAGCATGCTCTGATCATCTGAACTTAATTTTCATCATGCTCCAAAAGCATGCTGGGATATAGGGTTGCCAGACATCCCAGATTATGTGGGCCAATCCCGCACAACCTGTCCCAACCCGTCCCACGACCTCGCACAACCTGGAGTCCCGCATCCCAAAAATAAAAATAATTTTTAAAAAGTCAGAAATCTTGTGTAACAAACATGGTGGCACCGAAATCTTACTTGATGTTATAATCTCGTGAGATTTCAGCCGGTCCCGCATGGGGAGGCCAAAATGTGGCCACCCTACTGGGATATGAAGTTCTGGCAGGCTTCTGCTATTGTGCAGGCCAGATAAGTAAGCAGAGCTGGAAGAGGGCCCCGAGCTGTGGGCCAGGCCTGATCTCTAACATTTAGAGACTGAGCCCAGCCTAGCTCGGGGCCTCCATCCAGCCTGGGGCCCAGGTGCCTTGCACCCTCAGCAGTCCCCAAAAAGATGGCCCTGGCCTGGATGAAGCATACTCTTTCTTCCCTACTCTATGTCCAAAATACTGCAAGTGCCAGGCAAGCAACATGTTTCAGTTAATGGTGTATGTGTGTGTTTTGCTCCTAAGAAGCTGAACTATCAGTTCCTCATTGCCACAAATTATCATTGGATCCACAGGAGAATGAAGCAGCTATAATATAGCAAGAGGAAGGGAGGAAGAAAGAGACTGGGTTACTATCAAAGGAAAGAATGTGGGAAACACCCATGTGTGCAAACATCTGGGAAAGAAAAGGAAAAGAACAGGGACTAATGGAGAAGGAGTAATACTAATACTACTAATAATATAGCAGCCCTGCCCAAAGAAGAGCCAGCCAGGTTGGCTAGCCTTATCTTCAGGGACAATAAGGGCAAGAAGCAGGTAAATAAACAATCATGGCCTGCGGTAGCTATCATCTGGACTGAGCATCAAGCCAGCCCTGTTGCCAAACAACTGCAATCTGGACTGGAATTTTTTAAAGCCCACTTCAAGAATCGCTGGGATCAGAGACAAGCAGCTTTAAGCTGCTATGCAGAATTGGCCTTTGATAAATAAACAGATCAATAGCAGGAGGATTATATCAGTCATTGTTCTCTTCCCGATTCATGATCCTTGTGAAATAAATGAAGCAGTAAAGATAGAAAATTATTAAAATTGTTATTAAAACATAAAAATGGGAATAAGAACTTGCACTGACAGTTGCACAAAATCTGCTAATCATATCATCATTGGATAAAGGATATAGCTAGAGAAAAGTCACATGTCTGCAATCTCTTTTCTAGATGTTGAAACTCTGGAACATGTGCACAGACTAAATCTTTCTATTCTGGCACAACTTAAGCAATTTCTTAGCCCCCAGAAGCCACTTGTGGACCCTAACCAACAACTCGAGATTATGTTGCAAATGTTCAGTTGATAAATAGTTGATCTTTAGTACACATAAAGAAGGGGAAAGGAGCAGGAGAACTTTTCTCACTCTTAAATCTCTCCACAACTGCAAAGATGTCTCCCAAGCAAACTGCTGAAATGCATACATTTTGCTGCCAAATTTCAATGGTACAAATTTGGAGCAGAATTTAAGGTGGTAAATAGGTCCCATTTGTTAATAGGCTCTCCCTATTATAGGGTCTCCCTATAGTGTCATTCTCCTTTTTCCTATCCTTATGAATCCCTGAAACAGCCAAATTCCCTGAAACCCCCAAAATGTCAAGCCTGCTTGTTCCAGTGATGTTGCCCTATCATAAAAATTTCTGTGGCCTTCCAGTTGGTCAGAGAAGCAAGATCTGCTCCCCAACCTAGCAATATTGCCTGGCATACCAATAAATAACCATTGTTTTTTAATGTCACAGATAAGGCTTTCTAACTTTATGTGCTCCATACATTTAATAGTATGGCATAGTGCTAAACTAAACTGGTGAACTTTTTTCTCAGAAGTCAATTTTGTGTTTGTGTTTGTGGGGGTGGGTGGGAAATGAGGAGTGGAAACTATTACTAAAATAGAATTAACAAACATTTGGAAACCCAGGATTTGCATAAGGATAGTCAACATGGCTTCTCTAAGGAAAGATCTTGCCTATCTAATCTTCTAGAATTTTTTGAGGGCAATCCAGTAGATATCATCTACTCAGATTTTTACAAAGCTTTCAACAAATTCCCTCATTAAAAACTCATCAAAAACATTAACAGCCATGGAACGAAAGGGCAGTTCCTCTTGAGAATAGGCAATTGGCTAAGAAGAGAAAACAAAGAGTAAGAGTAAATGACATTTTTCACAATGGAGAGATATGACTAGTGGGGTCCCCAAGGTTCTGCTTTTTAATAAATAATCTGGAATCAAGTGTGACAAATGGAATAGCCAAATTTGCTGATGACATCTGTTGTGAATTTTCTGGAGAAGAACAGAGCAGGAGTCTGAGAACAAAGGAGGAGCATTACTCTGTGACTGGCTGATTGGGTCCCATGGCAAGTCAGGAACCTTGATTGATACAAAGGGGAAATTTATTTTATTTATTTATTTATTGGATTTGTACC